>MCFE01000859.1:0-29897 GCA_002104905.1 Basidiobolus meristosporus CBS 931.73
ATGCAGTCCTCCAGTAACCAAACTGATTCAGATCTGTTGGGAAACTCCAGTGTCCAGTTGCACTGCCAGGCTTGCAACTGGACCCACCCATGAAAATCCAGCATATCCAAGAGTCCTCCTTTGCCACAAAATCTATCCAGTCCTTGAGAATGCCTGTCAAAATCCAGATCCCTGACTCCAGTCCTGTCCCAGCCCTAGCCCTGATTGATTCCGGTGCTTCATCCTGTTTCATTGACCAAGCCTTTGTCCAGAAGCACTCTATTCCTGTTACCTTGAAATCCTGATCAATCCAAGTAGAATTTATTGATGGAAGATCACTCTCCTCTGGTGCTGTTACTGAAGAAACATGCTTACTCCAGCTGTCCAGTACTGCTCACCAAGAAAGAATTGCCTTCAACATCATCAACTCACCACACTATCCTATTGTGCTTGGAAGCTCATGGCTGAGCTACCACAATCCAAGTATTGATTGGAAATCCAAGATCCTGTCATTCACCAGATCCCACCAAGTCAACTCCATTAAGTCTCCAGACCCTAATAACCGTGAAAAGACAGTTGCCAACTGTTCCACAGCCCAAGATACCTTGCCAGCTGAAGGAGCCCCCTCAGCAAGCATACCAGCCAAGTACCAAGAGTTTGCCCATGTCTTTGACAAGAAGAAAGCAGAACTCCTCCCTGACCATTGGCCTTATGACTGCCCTATTGACCTTAAAGATGGAAAAGTCCCTCCACTTGGCCCAATATATAACCTCTCCCAGCTGGAGTTGAAAGAACCCTATGATTATATTGAAGAAAACCTCCAGAAGGGTTTTATTCAGCACTCCAAATCACCTGCTGGAGCCCCAATCCTCTTTGTCAAGAAGAAGGATGGCACACTCAGAATGTGTGTGGACTACCATGCTTTGAATAAGATCACAGTCAAGAACCGCTACCCCCTGCCCCTGATCAACACACTGTTGGATTAGCTATCTGCTGCCCAAGTCTTCACCCATATTGACTTGAGAGGAGCTTACAATTTTGTCAGAATCAAGCGCGGTGTTGAATGGAAAACTGCCTTTCCCACAAGATATGGTCACTTTGAGTACAAAGTAATGCCATTTGGCCTTACCAATGCCCCTGCTGTGTTTCAACACATCATGAATGACATATTCCGTGAATACCTTGACCAGTTTGTGGTAATCTACCTTGATGATATTCTCATATACTCCAAAAGCCAAGATGAACATGATGAACATGTCCAGAAAGTATTGAGAAAACTAGACTCTGCCGGTCTCTATGCCAAGCTAGAGAAGTGTGAATTTGACCAGAGAGAAGTAGAATTTCTTGGTTACCTCATCAGCCCTGAGGGAACAAGAATGGACCCAAAGAAAGTTGACTCAGTCCAATCCTGGAAAACTCCAAGCTCAGTCAAAAAAGTACAATCCTTCCTTGGATTTGCCTACTTCTATCGCAGGTTCATAGCCAACTACTCCAAGATAGTCACCTCTCTGACAATGCTTACCCAGAAGAACACACCTTTTGCCTGGAATGAGGAGCAATCTAGCTCATTCAACCAACTCAAGAAATCTTTCCTGAAGGCCCCCCTGCTTGCCCACCCTGACCTTGAGAAGCAATTCATAGTGGAGACTGATGCTTCTGATTTTGCCCTTGGTGCCATACTCTCCTAGTATGATGAGGACAATGTGTTGCACCCCATTGCATTCTACTCTTGGAAGTTTTCCCCTGCAGAGATCAACTATGATATCTATGATAAGGAATTGCTTGCCATCATTGTAGCCTTTGAGCAATGGAGACACTGGACTTGTTCCATCATTCCAGCTGATCATAGTGCCCAATAGTGCCATAGCATACCAAATGGTGCCTGATCATGCCACAGAGTGCCAGATGGTGCCATACAGTGCCAATTGGGGATCAAAATTGACATGCATATGACCCTAAAATATCAAATTAATAACAAAATGTACAGCACTTTCTGGCACTATGATCAATGGCACAATGAAACAAGTCTACTACCTGGATGGTGCAAAACACAAAATCAAAGTTGTTTGTGACCATAAGAACCTTGAGTACTTTGCAACTTCCAGAGTACTAAGCCAGAGACAAGCCAGATGGTCACTCTTCCTGTCCTGCTTTGACTTTACTATCACCTATAGACCTGGTGCAAAGCAAGGAAAGCCTGATGCCCTGTCCAGAAAAAAGGAATATGCCCTGGAAGAGGGAGATGATGCCTGTTGGCAAATGGAACACCCATTGCTGAGCAAGAAACATTTTGAGATTCTTGCCACCTAGTCCTCTAGTCTTGTCATCCCTTCATTCCTAGTAAGGATGTCAGAATCCCAAGCCTCTGATATGACTTCCAGCACCATCAAGAAATATCTGGAATCCCCAGTTGGGCCCCCTCCCAAGTTCCCAAACATCCAGAACCTGCATTTGGTAAACAACCTCATCTACCACAAGCAGCAGCTTTATGTCCCAGACCTTGCCACCCAGCTAGACATCATTAAGTCTTGGCATGATTCAATGGCTGCAGGCCACTTTGGTACTGCCAAAACCTTGAATGCTATCAAAAGAGATTTCTGGTGGCCTGGAATTATAACTCTTATCAAAGAGTACATTCTGACCTGTGATATTTGCAACTGTGCAAACCAGCCAGACACCGGCCCTATGGACTTCTTCAGCCCTTGCCTATCCCAGAACACCAATGGTGATCTATATCTATGGACTTCATTACTGACCTCCCTGAGTCATGTGGCTTCAATGCTATACTTGTAGTGGTTGACTGGCTGACCAAGATGGCTCACTTTATCCCTTGCTGTAAGAACACTGATGCAAAAGAAACTGCTGCTTTAGTCCTGAAGAATATTTTCTGCCTTGATGGTATCCCCAGTGATATTGTGTCAGATAGAGGCCCACAGTTTGTGTCCAAGTTTTGGAAACACTTCATGCAATACCTTGGTGTTCAAGTCAAGCTCTCTACTGCCTTCCATCCACAGTCTGATGGCCAGACTGAAAGAATCAGACAGATTCTAGAGCAATACCTCTGGTGCTATATCAATTACCAGCAAGACAATTGGGTTGATCTACTCCCTGTTGCTGAGTTTGCCTACATCAACTCAAGCCATAGTGCAACCGGTTTTACACCATTCTATGCAAACTATAGATTCCACCCTCAGTTTGATATCCAGATTCCAACAAACCCAATGAGCCCACATGCGGCTGAACATGCCCAAGCAATCCAGGACATCCAGAATACCCTCAAGGAAGAACTATCCATAGCTCAGGAAAGCTACAAGAAATTTGCCAATCAAAACAGCATCCCAGCCCCAATCTTAATGAAGGAGATTCTGTATGGTTGCTCAGAAGAAACATCAGCACCAACCACCCTTGTGACATGTTGGATTTCAAGAAACTTGGTCCCTTCCAGATCAAGAAGAAGCTTAGCCCTATAGTATATCAGCTACAGTTACCAGCAAGTATGAAAATCCATGATACTTTTCATGTGTCCCTCCTGGAGCCGTATGGTAGGAACACTAGGCCAAACCGGCAAGAAGCAAAGCCCCAAGCCATCCAGGTTGACCAACATCAAGAATTTGAAGTTAAACAGATTCTAGACTCCAAGTATATCCGGTCAAAGCTGTGCTACTTGGTAGACGGGATTGGTTATGGTCCAAGTGACCAAACATGGGAACCAGCTACCCATCTCACTAATTGTCAAGAACTAGTTACCCAGTTACACCACCAATGTCCTGCAAAACCTGCCCCAAAGGGAAACAGAGCTTCACCTGGAAGAGGAGAATAGTGTCATGATCACATGACCGCCATGAACACCCATGCCAAGTTTCAGCTTCCTAGCTCAATTTCTAAGAGATTCCTTCTGGAACCTTCTACCACCTTCCAGAAAGATCCTGACCATTCCAAACCCTTGTTACACAATGGAACATTCCATGGAAGCTTCCTATCGTATTTTTCATAGTCCAGTGCCATATATGGAAATACCAGGTCACATGACTTAGTCACATGATCAGGTGACCCAATCCATTTTCCCATCCTGTCTCAGTGCCTTGCCTTCTATATTATTATCCCCAGCACATTGCTGTGCCTCACCCCACAACCCCATTAGTATTAGCCAATATCTCTTGGCATCAGTATAACTGGAAAGTATATATAGTCCTATCCCCCCTTAAGTATTCCTCAGTCTGATAAACACAGGTCTTGAATAAACAGCCTTGCCTTGTTGATCCACACCTAAGTCCTTTCCTGGTCCTGCCTTGCCTAGCCCTACTCTAGAGATCCAACTTTTCATGCTAGAACTAAGCACATATATATTAGACATCACTTCATACATGAAGCTATAGAGAATAACTTAGTGAGCTTAGTTTGCTGTCCTTCAGATGAAACAATTGCAGACATATTTACCAAACCATTAGCTAGCAACAAGTCTGAATATCTTAGGTCAAAATTTGAACTAGTCAGTCAGGATGTCTGATTTAGGAGTACTCAGTTACTACTTAGGGATAAGGTTCTCCCTAAACAGAAGTACCCAGACTATCACCCTACGCTAATCCAAGTATATTCAAGATATACTAAAGAAGTACCCAATGGAAGACTGTAAACCAGCAGCTACCCCAATGGAAACAAACCTTGACTTAGTCAAAACTCAACTAAATCATGAGAGCTTGGTGCCATCTGAAAGCCCTGACTTTTCTTATCAATATATGGTCAGTAGTTGGATGTATATTATGCATGGAACACATCCAGATATCTCATATTCAGTGGGGGTTGTCAGCCAACATAATAAGAACTATGGATCTGATCATATTGCAGCAATTAAATGGATTTTTAGATACCTAAAAGGAACTGCTCATATCTGCTTAAGATACACTTATAAGAATTCAGAACAGGATCTGGTGGGATACTCTGATGCTGATTGGGGATGAAATTTGGAAGACAGAAGATCTACCACAGGATACACCTTTCTTTACTGCAAAGGAGCAATTTCATGGAATTCAGGAAAGCAACCAACCATTGCACTTTCTATCACAGAGGCAGAGTACATGACAGCCTGTGAAGCTACAAAAGAGGCAATGTGGCTAAGAAAGCTTTTTACAGATTTAGTGCTGTAAGAGTCTTGGAGATATTGGAAGTGATTGGAGAACAAGTAGATTATGTGGTTTTCACTTAATGATTTATTGAATGTAAAAGTAGTATTTATACTTTTACCTGGTCTTGTCATTACAAACATGTAGAATAGGTTAAGGAAGGTCCCAAGAACATGTGTGCAAAGTTTGGGGCTGTTTGGACAACTTATCTAATTTTCATGTTCTGGGTAAATATTCTAAGTAAATCTCTACAAGGAATTTGGTCAGTACTCTCTAGGATTTGAAGGTGATGATCTAAGTGACTAAGTTAGGTGAATATTTAGGTGGAAATACAAGTTTTTACAACATTTAGGCCTATGTCAAAAAACGCCTATTACTTCATTTCAAGATAATCAAGCATATATATTATTAAATAGAAATCCAACTTTTCATGCTAGAACTAAGCACATAGATATCAGACATCATTTCATAAATGAAGCTATAGAGAAAAACCTAGTTAGCTTAGCTTACTCTCCTACAGATGATATGATTGCAGACATATTTACCAACTATTAGCCAGAGACAAGTTTGAATATCTTAAGTCAAAATTAGAACTAGTCAGTATGAATATCTAGCTGAGTGGGAGTGTTCTAAAAATTTGAAATTCCACCTAAATATGCACCTAATGTAGTCACTTAGATCATTACCTTCATATCCTAGAGAATACTGACCAAATTCCTTGTTGGGATTTACTTAGAATGTTTTCACCAGAATACCAGGTACCCAGAACATGAAAATTCTCAAAGTTGTTCAAACAGCCCCAGACTTTGCACACATGCTCTTGGGATCTTCCTTAATCTATTCTGCATGTGCTCTATGCCAAGACCATGTAAAAGCATAAATACTACTTTTACATTCAATTAATTATTAAGCGAAAACCACATAATCTACTTGTTCTCCCAGATCACTTCCAATATCTTGAAGACTCTTACAACAGTTAGATCCATCCAACTTATCAGCAATGGGAAGATTTTGGTAATAGCAGTAATGGACATCTTAGAGAGGTACAGCTTGGGGTGCCTAGCAAGGTATAAGAGTTTTGAAGATATTGGAAGTGACCAGCAGAGCCAGTATAGTGCAAGGTTTTCACTTAATGATTTATTGAATGTAGAAGTAGCATTTTTATTTTTACATGGTCTTGGCAAAGCAAAAATCTGAAATACATTCATGAAAGACCCAAGAGCATGTATTCAAAGTTTGGGGCTCTTTGGACAACTTTGAGAAACTTGATGTTCTGGGTACCATGTTTTTGATGAGAATATTTGAAGTAAATCCTGATGGGGGATTTGGTCAGAATTCACTAAGATTTATAGGCAATGATCTAAGTGATCAAGTTAGGTGAATATTTAGGTGTCATTACAAATTTTTGCAACAAAAGCTATGTGCATGTTTAGGTGTAATCACCAAATTCACAGCAGCATCTACTTGACTTAGCAGCTCCTCATTAACTAGTGCCAGCTCCAGTCTCATAATAGTACACTTCAGATCAAATGTTTGTCATCATGCAGCCATTGATTGGTCAATCTTCTGTTGACATTCAAAAAGCATTTCTGGACTTGATAACTGGGTTGTAATTTTGGTTCTTGACTCCTAGGCCATAACACATCCTTAACACCTTTGGGGTAGTCTATGGAGGATGTTTATTGGAGTTTCTATATCAGTAGTGCGCACCCTTAGATATTTGACTATTCATAGTCAGATCTTTTTGGTGATTGTTTAGGGTAGATGTTTCGTTGAAGATCACATTTTATTTCCCTTGGATGATATTGGCACTCAAGGATCAAGGACACTTCTCAGAGATGACTCTGAATGGGCTTACCGATGGACCAATTGAGCCTCAGAAGCAAGCAGCAACGTGGGTCGGAATGATGGGAGACTGGGCTTGGATCATTCCTGAAGGGTTCCAAGCCCCTTGCAACAATCGAGTGGAATGAATATGATTTGGTGGCAACTCGTCAGGCATAACCCCGAACTATCGGCCACCTATCTCCTCCCCTGCCCCACCACCCAACTGGACAGAGCTCCGTCGACCCATCATCGGTTATGGTTCAGGTGCCAGCAACGACCGCGTCTAAAGCGGATGGCCTTTTTCCAGAGGATTGGGAAGATAATCAACCGGTTCATACAGAAGAATTCTCGAGGCCAGGTACCAAATCGAACAAGGGAACCCCATCTCGTGAAGAACCAATCGGGGAATCAAGCCCTCGGATCATGTGAGCCAACAGGAGCGAAGCAGCCTTCTCGCGACAGCGGCGGCATATGTGGCGTTCCCTCAGCCCCCGCATCTTGTGAGAATTGCCGGTGGTGTAAACATGGCAGGCCCGAAGGACGATACGGGAGAACCTCACCCCAACCCTTGCCACTGGTCGTTGGAGAAAGCCCGTTTGCACCCAAGTCATGTTCTGCTCGGTGGGGACTTCACAACCCACCTCCAAATCGGGTCCAAGCCACGAAGGGCGTGGGTAACTAAATTCTGGGCCACCTTTGACCAATTCGGGTTGGTCAAACGTGTACGTATGTTTAGACTACGAGACTGGGACGGGTGCCACCGTCGGCAGGATATGATTGGCCAAGAAGGAAAGATCTTCCTGAGAATCGTTCCCGTGAATCAGGAAACAGGTGTCTGATTCACCAAACTGACAACACCCGTCTCATTCCATTCCATATACGGATCACGTGAAGTGTCCATGAGGGGAGGAGGGGGGCTCAGTGCTCACCCAGCCAGTTCCACTGATGATTATTAATCGATTCTCAATCGAACCTTATCTGAAGAGAGACGTCTCTCGCCGGCCATCTGGTGAATAGGAGCCCTAGATCTCACAAGGGAGCTCTGAATCTTGATGGAATCCTAGTTGGGATGCCCAACTGGGGGGCCAAGGAAGGTTAACTTGGAATAGAATTCCCAGCTTGGTCGAGACAGACCGACGAAGGTTGCGATAGTGGCCTAGGGTTGGGTGGCCGGATATAAGTATTGGTAGAGGTTCTACGGCCACCAGGAGAGAAGACGCTTAACTGGAGCCAAGTATTGGGGAGCGGTTGGCGGTGGCAAGAGTCATTGAAATAAATGCAACCATGTGGTGATAAGTAACTGGTGATTTATTCATTTATATCTCGATTTATACATATTTATCTGGCCGGATGGGTTCTGACCAATAAGAGGGAGGTTGAGCCCAAGGTTGCTTAATAGCTGATGAACACGCTATCAGTCTTCTCCCAAGTCAGCATCTCATCACCCTTGGTCCAACGGAAGGCATACCAGCCGGACAGGGCGGTGGTGGCACCAATCAGCGAGTATTTGGGGAGCTATTCAATTGAAGACGCATGAGCTCGTGGACATGGTCAGTATTCGCTAGAACAAATCACGACTTACTTGTTGACGAGAGATGGAGGTTAGGCGGGTTAGGAGGCTCATGGTCTACTTGGAGGGTTTTTTGGGTCGGCGGTAGGTGTTGACGGTTAACTTGAGGGGCCCATCCTGAGACTGGATCCATTTTATAGCACGTCGACCGTGGGTTCCGATCTCAGCTGACCTGACAGAGACTAGCCCAGAATATGGATCTCGAAGATTCCAGGTCTAGTGCGGACTCTACACCAAGTTTAATTCCTCAGTTACTGGTTTTGGTGGATCGGCTGTGCTTTGTGACGTCACCCCAAATATGTAGTAGGCAGTAGGGCCGCCTCGTAGGGGATTTGCCGTTGGAAACGGATGGTACTTTTCAGGACAGATTGAAGATGCACGAACTCCGTGCGTAAGGATGGGCCCGGTAGATACAACGGTGCTCCACACCGAGGTCAGTATCCGACATTCATTTTCTTCTCCAAACGCCACCGGAAAATTCATTTGCCTGTCTCCGTTGAGCCAAGACGGCTACCCTAGTTGTTGGAGTTAAGGTTGGCGATGTGGAGTAATCTGGGCTTTACGGAGACTGGGACGAATCCGAAATTCGCCAGATGAATGCATCCTTCGGCGACCAAGGTTACTCCCCAAAGAGACACAGTCTCAGCTCCCCTATTGGCAGCTGAGATACATTAGCGGTACTGCGCATCCAACCGACTATATAATAAAAGCCACTGATGACCGACCTTTTGCTTCCTAGTGGGTCCATTGCCTTGAGTTAGGCGGTTGTTGATGTAGCGGCTGACCTTCATCACCATCCTTGGTCCTCTCAGGAACCCCCCCCTCAGGGAGGGTACTTTTATCGCCCATGGCCCAAAAAGGGAAACGTATGTCTTCGATCTGCTTACAAGTAAGGCGATAGAGAGGTGTACACAAACCGGAATTGGGTTGTGAGTGGAAGCGTGGCTTGGATGCTGATATGATTTCGGCAATTCAGCGGGTCTCACCTCGGGACACATTAGCATTAATACGGGATACTTGGACTGTGTGTGGGGGCGATGGATATCGCTGCAAACACGATTTACAAATAGAAAAGGTCAGGGTGGCGAGTAAGCCAAGGTCTATTCAGCCATCGTCAACGGACCAAACCCTACCTGGTTGACTGTAGAGCTGTCACACTGTCAAGCCATGGTTCAGAATCCTAGGCGCTCTCTTCCACTATGTTGAACACAAATTAGACTCAGTGGAATTTGTAGTTGCCATGAAACCCCCATAGTTCTGCCCATGCAACCAGAGTATGTTCATTGGAGCAGTACAGGATGCCTACCAACGTGAGGTATTATGCAAAGCTAGTATATTGATCTCAACTTGGCATACTCCCTAATCAGATGTATAGGAGCACCACAAAATTCATTATCAAAGAGAGGTAATATGCCCCCTAGTTAGCTGTATCCTAGTAGAATTAGGGCCCATACAGTGAAGTTATTGGGTTATGTAATGATATCAACCCTCAGCAGTGTATGCTAACTGACAAATGATGGATATTCAATAGAAGTATAAGTCAAGGGTCCACCTCAGCTGGTTACTGCCTTACAACACAAATATCCCATATGTCTGTATTGCACCAAGTCATTCTCACAACTGGATTTATTACTTGGCCAACTTGCCCCCAAGAGTTAAGACCAGCAATATGCCAGCACAATATCAGCATAATATCAGCAGAGTTCTAAGCTTCTTTAAACTTACAACTATCAATATCTTAGGTTCAACGAATTGGCTGATAAAAAGAGATATTTTCCAGGAGAGGAATAGACTAAGTAACTTTCATGCCAAATCTGGACATAAGCTACTCACTACTTCCACTCAGATTAACAACTAAAAACCGCAAGGAAAATGCCAGCTGAATGTTGGCAGTACACCATTAGAATACAAACAGATTGTCAGTTGAATTCCTAATATAAGATTTCCATAGGGCTGCTACCAAGTATTATATCTAATTCTGCTGAACAGAACCTTGGATATGTCAGGATGGCACACAGTAAACTTACTGGGACCAATTGTGGTACCTCAATGCACTTTGTTAGATAACTGAACTGGTGAATTTTCAGTCATTTGTGCCTGCTGAGTGAATTGAAAAGGCATAGGAGCCTTAAGTGACTTCAAGTAGAGACTGTTGTAATTATGAGGTTGTCACCTAAATATTCATGCTAACTTAGTCACATAGATCTTATTTTGTGATTAGCATTCAGTCCCAACCAAATTTCCTGTTGGGAATTTCTTGGAATAATTTGACTAAATTATCAGGTACCCAGATTATGACCTTTCTCAAAGTTGTCCTAAAGACCCCCAACTTTGCACACATACTCTTGAGACCTTCTTTAGCAAACTCCAAATGTTTGTTTGCCTTGATTTATCAGAGGTATAAATACCATACTTTTGATCAATAAATCTACAACTGAACAACATGTAAATCCTCTAGTTGTCCACATCACTTCCAATACTCCTCAGAATATTGCAACAGAGACAAGAGTAGTGCACAAAGTAGAAGAGAGAGTATATATAGCTTTGGTAATGTTGGGTAAAGTTTTCTAAATGCTACACTATCAAGGAAAAAGCCAAGAAAAGTGAAGGTTAATTCTTGAAAGCATGGAAAACATGGGAGGTGGTGTAGATTTTGTATTTGCATTAAATTAGCCACTTGGGTCTTGGGTTATGATTTTACTATTTCCAGCCCAAATCCATTGTGGAGGTTTGCTTAGATGATCTAGGTATTTTATGCGCGTATTGTGGCTGAGCATGGACCCAGATCCTCGTTTTTCCAAAGATGTAGGTTTAATTCAGGTCGGATTTTTGCTGATCTTCGTGTAGTATTCCGGCGGCATCTGTCAACGATTCCTGACAGTGATAGTGTAGCTCTACGATTTGCAGGGCTTTTCAAACTGGCGCTATGGATGGGTGAGGGAAGGAACAGAGTGGCATCTCTGGAAGAAGCCTCCTCACGAATACTTGATCCGATAAAATCATCCAGGTCTAATTTATCACTAATGATACCTCAGGTGCTCGACGGGTTGTTTGCGACCGCCTCATGCCCAAATTAACTACCAACAATTTAACCAAGTGTGAGATTATGGTCAACACTAATGATTTTCAGCATGGTTTGCTCGTAGGACTTGGATGGCGTGGAAAATATTTCTACTTCTGGTGGCACTATGTGGATCCGATAAAAATCCGATGGAATACCCATCATTTGCAACCGAGAGCACGCTTCCGAATCACCTCAAACCCCCTCCATGTTCTCATCTTCACCGGTTGCTTCTCCAACAAATACACTTACCGACCTCTGTGGGCGTCCATATATCCGGATTGAACTGCAATACAGGGAAATCGGGCATTGGGCCAAATGAAATCAAGCCGAGCAGGAATTTCCATACATCATTGGAGTCAGCTATGATACGAGGGATACTGTCGTCATTCAACAGAAAATGCCATGACAAGCATTCTAGCCAGACCTCTGCCAGCTGATATGGTACTATGATCCAGCATTCGGGTTGAATTGGTACGGGTGGACACGTCCCTAATTGGAATTCATACATACACATTAGGTAGCTGGTAAGGAATCGATGAATCCCCTCGTTGATTCTCTTCAGTAAATTGGAAATACCATTAGATAGGGATTCCAACTACCGAACTCCAAGCTTGGCACACATCTTACTAGGGAATCTCATGACATCACCACTGCTTGGGTTTCCAACGTACTGTCCAAAGCGAAAAGCACCTCACGTCACACCAATTAAGCATCAAGTGGCCGTACCACCCTCGTACCATCATCCCAAACCCCCACCTCCAGTTGCTTCGGTGTATACAGCCTTGAAAAAATGGGGTTGCAATAGGAACATGACTGAGAATTCACCTCGCAGCTTTCGCAAAAAAACCTCCATCAAGCAAGGAACCTCATCACCGGCACCCTTACCACTGCCAACCGCTGGCAAAGAGGGGATGCAACCAACCCAGATCAGTGATGGAACATCCCAGTACTATCAATCAAACCCGACCCCACGGACCGCATATCCCTATCCAGATTGTTCGAAACCCATCTGGCCGTTTCTAAGTAGAAGGATGTGACCGACCAATACTCCAAGGTTGTCTAACCGAGGCGATGTTGTCCGTCGTTAAAAGGGCCCAAAGGTCCGTCTGCTGTTGGGATCCCGCTTAGTATGTACGAGATACCAAGAACAAAAACAGAAGCAACAATAAGAAGTCGGAGGAATGTTCACCCCTTCGGCCAATCAGAGTCACGAAGGGTCCATCGATCGCCTGGAGAACCCTGGTGTCACGTCCGTTCCGAAAATGGGTAAATTGCTGCGCTCTATTCAGCTGAAGGTTAAAGTGGTAGAAGAATCTGCTCAAGCCTCCGACATGGTGCATGTCAGGAATTCCACATTCCTGCTTCGATTCCCAATGTAATGGGGATCCCGTCACTGGGTAGGCTCCTCAGGAAGTGAAGTAACATACTACCAACGACCAGATTGGGAAGGGGTTCCAATTAATCCCAAAACCTTACAATGGTGGTATCCCACAATTTGGTAGAATTTGGAGAGACGATGTACACGGAAATGATGGATTTGGAGCAATCAACACACTTCAAGCATCTACTCACCACAATCAGTTTAATGACCCAGCTTTATACGCCTTGTAGCTTGGCAGCCTGGCGGGGGCCCAATTATGGGTAATATTGGGAAGCAACGAAACCTGGTAGGGTGGGAGGGCAAGCCGATCCGAGTAGCCCTTTCCTATAAATAGCCAAGCTGTGGGCACTGAGAGAATAAAGCCCACCCCACCTCCGTCTACACCATGAGGTAGCAAGATAAAATGATTTCGGAGTCTGTGACCCATATTTACTAACAATTGTATTGCTATGTCTAGTTCATATCTGCCGCCCACACCAACCATCGAATCAGTCACTACAAGTTACTTCGGAAGTTCCTACGGTGAGGGAGGCCACTATTACCCCACGACGATCTCCGGAAGCCCGTATAGCATATATACAGTAACACAGCCAACGCCGTTCCAAACCCCCTACTGGAACACATTATATCCACCACCACACGAGAGTACTGGCTACAGAGATTCATCGTCATTCTGGATCAAAATCACAGTTCCCCTGATCATATTCATCATTCTAGGCGTTTGCCTACTTCAGCTATCCAAACATCTTCGCAATAGGAGGGCAAACGCCTTGGTAGCTGATGCCATCCCCAACCCAAGGAACAATGGCGATGATTCTGCCAGCATGATCCAGGAGCCACCACCAGCCTACAGCTCTGAGGTGGGGCCGTTCGAGGTGAAAATCGAACTGCCTCCCCCAATAGGCCAGGCTAGCACTGCTTCTACGTAGGCCTCATCTGGTCGCAGCATCTCACAACTATGTACATTGAGCATCATACCCATCAACCATTTTGTCTATCTGATCAATCTAATTTATATATAAATACGCTTAGCAAACTCGAATCTCAGCATCACCAGATAGAGTGTAGTGGGGCCCCCGAGCCAATAAATCCTCTTGGCCCTTTCTAGCGACGTAGAACCGTTCGGGATTGGTTATGTACTGCGCCCCAAATGAAGGTACTGGGAAACCTCTTTCGGCAAACAGTCGCTGCCCTCAGCTCTCACTGGTCTTGTCGCCGGAGGCTGGTTGAAGTGAATGCAGCACCATCGATTTCGGTGATGAACGTGAACAGATTTGAATGGATCGGCTGGTCTTTGCACATCTGTGTGGGTCAGCAATTCCTTTGCTCCGTGTGGTATCAACATCAAGGTTGTGCAAGCACATCGCTGTAATTAAATCCCCATAATAATTAGTATCCATAGTAATCCTCGGTCGCGTTTGCCAAGCGATTCAGGGAGGAAAGCATCTAAGAACATGGTGGGAATGAGACAGCGATGGATTTGGTTGATGCACATGGAGATGTTACCCTATATGATACTTCTAGTTAAATCCCTACAGCTGATTGTAAACGCTGGGCTGATATTTCCCAACCTTTGCTCGGCTTTGTGAATGAGGGTGGAAGAGGTTTTCGGCAACACCGGATTCCATCACTTCTCATGCTGCATCCATCCGGAAGAGGTAACTCTACTGTTTGCTAATGCATTTTTTCACCAGCTGCGTGATGTACCATGTTTTATAGCTTCTTAGCATGGCTATCATGCGGTTTGGGGAAGGACGTGACTCCTTAGGAAGTGAATTCTACCCAAAACAGTGTCTTCAGTGGTTGATATACCCCATTGGGATTTGCTAAAGCTAAGGCTAAAATGAGCACCAGATGCCCCACTGATGAAGCTTGGCATGTTTGGCCTGCACATACCCACAGATAACCTGGTTTGGCGCTTCATTGTGGCCGCACGTGTGGCTAGATGGATCGACACTAAATCGACCGCCCATCTCGATATGTAATGACTTTGATTGCAAGTGATCAACGATGTGCCATATTTCCCAAAACCCTTCATTAGCCTGGCATCCAAACATTCCCCACAACAGTTAGCTTGGTGGATCAGTAGAGCATTGCCCGTGCCCATCCAATCCCATTGCGAATTGCTGATGGCTCAGGAGGCTCGTTCGAGGACTTCAACAAAAGTCAGCTGATCGCGGATACAAATAGAAAGCGATGATTATCTATATGTTGACTATGATGCTGCGGTAATACCCACTCTCCGCATATCCAATGCAAATGGATCCACTCCTCTCAATCACAACAATCACTTACCAGATGATCATGTTGGTTCCATCTCACCCGTGTTTCAGAGAGTCCCAGACCCTATGAGGTCTCATCAGTTACCGCATATAGTCACCCAGCTCATATCAGGGACCATCAACCCACAGATGCTACTTCCCTTCTGGTAATTTGCAAAATCCAATTTCGTAGTTCCATAAATATAGTTTACATAGCAGTTTGATGAGGTATGCACGTTATGGATCAGCAATAGCGGATATTCCACCCAACTCCGTGTCAGAGACAAATATGCTATATATATCCATTCCATGACCAAGTTTGCAACCCTGTTATTTCTCAATAATGGAGCCAGATTTACATCGACGAGAAGCGCTATTCTCACGAACACTGAGCGAATACTCCGTGGAAGAGAGTAGACCAGGCTATTTCAATTCCAGCTACATCGATGATATCACCTCCTCTCACAGGGACCTCAACTCCAGTTCCGCTAGAAAAAGAGGTGCTTCCCCCACTTCGTCTTCCTCTTCCAGGAGCCAGTCCCCCACCACCCCCAACCAGATACCAGTTGCCAACACTTTTCTTCGGCAAGACGGCAGTCATTCTCCAGGTCCCATCCATTCACCAGCGGTAGTGGCCGGTTGGACAGATCCCTTAGGAGGCTCAGGTAGGGAATGTCTCAAGTAATCGGTTGTTGTATCCCATGCACAAGTGATACAGAGCACCTTCTTTTCTATATTCCAGGTGAGACTTCAAAGTCAGGGGAGCCGGTCCCGGATGAAAACAGGGTTGAGGAAAGATTGGGAGACTCGGGATCCGCTACAAAGCAGCCGCTCAAAGAGGGTAATAAGCCTCCCGTGTTTCTCAACTCACATTTGGAACCACTACCAGCCGTGAAATATGGCTTGAAACAAAAACTCCTAGCCTTCGTCAGAAAAAACTTTCTAGACCCGCTAACCCCCAAGGCTTTTCACTCATTCACACAGTGTTTATTGGCCTTTGTAATCGTTAGCCTTTTACTAATTATACCTAGTACCGCCAAATGGTTGGGACCGGTCGGCCTATTGGGTTGTTACGGTTTGATTTTTTTCCCGCCAAACAAAACAGTGGGCGCTCAGTTGGAAGCTTCCGTGTTGGGCGTGATATTTGTCATAATCTCTGGGATATATAGTTATGCTGGACTGGCATGTCTAGTGGCATACAATTCCCGGGAAAATCACCAGCCATATGGAGCCTCGCTGATCACCGCTGCGTTTATTATTTTCTCCACTCTCCTTTTGGTGTACCTGAGGACCAGCTACACTCGGCTGTACACGCCATGCATGGCGGCTCAAATAACTCTCCTTTTCACGCTATTTCTGAATATGCGAGTAACCGAACTAGACTTGTCTCTTGTATGGGTTGTAAGCAAACCGCTTCTGCTTTCAATCGCTATATCTTTTACCTGTAGTCTGGTAGTCTTCCCGCAGAGCGCGACAGAGAAGTTGGCGTAAGTTTTCAGATGTTCCTTCACTTGACGTTTGCTAACCAAAATTCCGTGGTGGTATGTAGCTATGAGACTCAAAATGTACTGAATCTGACCAGTACATTTCTGGAAGTAGTTGTCAAGACATTTCTGTATACGGAAGACGATGCAGGCTCACTGGAGGTCTTGGAGGCCACTCGCTTGTCTTTGCACAACTCGCTGGGTTTGCTGGATTCGGTTGGGAAGGAGGCGATGTATGAGTTATCCATTGACCGATTTTCTCCTCGAGACTACAAATGGATCGGGTCGAAGCTGACCACAGTTGGAGAAATCCTAGGGAGTATGCTACTCTTGGTTCTCAAAGAATACTCGGTGCTTCTACGAGATTCGGACGCACCTCCTTCCTACCCCTTCGACCGAAATGGATCATCCGTCATTCAGATAGAACACGACCGAGATCTACGTATATCTGACAAGGCGGTGCACATGGCGCTGCTGAATACCGTGCGAGGCCCGGTTACCTGTATTGCTGAGGTATGCGGTCGGACCATTCAGCATATACAGACGCAACTTCTCTCGAAGAAGAGTCTTCCCCCAGCACCGAATGGAAATGTACGGGTGAACCGAGCCAACGCGAGCATTCCCCTCGTCAACAATTTCGACACAAGCAGGATCATCGAAGAGCTCGAAAGCGCCATTACCGACTTTGAGACCACGGAAGTGTTGTGCAGCCATGTACTCCGAGAAATGGGTCTAGATACCAAGCCGCGCGATGAACTCTTCATGGTGTTCACCTTTCTATTCTGTACCAGAGAGGTTGCACGCATCTTGCTGAAGTTGGCGAAATTCCAAGAGAATCTCTGTCGACGCCGGGTCAAAGCGAATCGCATCTGGTGGCCGGCTATGAGTGTGCGCACTTTGCTGGGTGGGTCGAGATATGTAGATCTCCCGCAAGTACCGGAAAAAGGTTTGTTGCATGACTGTGATTGCTTGGCCCAGTTGAAGAATAACCTGTATTATTCAGATGCAGATGAGGATGAGGTTGCCAGCGAACAGAACGATCGCGATCCTTACCACCCCGCGAGGATCCACCGCAACTTCCGCTATCATCTTTGGCAGTTCTTGATGTGGTTTCGGAAACCTGAGTTCAAGTTCAGCGTCAAATTCACTCTGGCCCTGTGCTTGACCGCAACGCCTGCGTTTGCTTCGAGCACGTATGATTGGTTTTTACAGGTCCACGGGAACTGGGGCTTGGTTACGGTATACAGATCTTAGTGCTAGACTCCCCCCGGCACCCCAACTAATCCTTTATCGTGAACGCTTCCAGGTTTGCTTTGTGATGAATCAAACAGTCGGGTCGACATTGAGCATTAGCATATACCGTATTATCGGAACCATTCTAGGTGGCTTCTGGGGATATCTTGGCTGGATAGCTAGTCGCGGAAATCCTTACATCGTGGCTGTCTTCACCCTCATTATCGGTAGGAAGTGTGATCGGCCAATGCCCCCCACGCATCACCCACTGACATTGTTTACACAAAGGCGTTCCATGCTGGTTCTTTTATATCACTAGGCCGCAGACTAAGATCCATTCAGTATCTATCATCACCTATGTGGTCATCATGTTCAGCATATACTACACCGAAGTGATCCAGGGGCAAGAGAGCCCCAACTCCGCCTTCGTTCTGGCAGTACTGAGAACTGCAAACATCATCGCCGCCATCGTGATATCGCTGCTGGTGGAGACGCTTTTATGGCCCTACATCGCCCGGGTGGAGCTACGCAAGCATCTAAGTGCAACCATATACAATCTTGGGGTTCTTTTCTCCAGAATCATGTCTATCTACATGATAAGCGGCGACATGCCCGCTGCCTTGGAGGCCAAACACGAAGCCAAGCGGCTAACTAACAAACTCCAATCTGCGATGACCAAAGCCACCGCCTTGCTCGCTCAATCAGCCCAAGAGCCAAGGCTACGGGATAGATTTCAGGAACAGGTTTATGCAGACATCATTATCAAAGCGCAGAATCTACTAGATTGGTCGTCAACCATGTATACTTCTATCGTCCAAACTGACGATACATTGCGCGTGAGGTTGGCCAAACGATTGGCTAGACGACGGAAGGATGTGGTATGTCTTTCCAGAATCTCCCTGAACTGATCACGTCACACTACTAAAACGTTGGTTGCCAAGGTTGCCACTGCTCTCTTGCACTTCTATGTGCTCTCTGGAGCGCTCAAATCCAAGTCCCCACTACCTCCCTACCTGCCGTCAGCCAGAGTGGCCCGACTACGCCTGCTCAACCAAATCCGGGAAATGGACATTTTCCAAGACCTCGGCAGTCGAGCACATGACGCTGCTGCCGATGGGTTCGTTTACACCTTTTGGTACTCGTATACTGGAAGCCTCATCGAAATAGTTGAAGAGCAGGAAGAGCTGGGCGACCTGATAAAGCAGATAGTAGGCGAAATCGAGTTTGCTGATTGGGATCTACAGCCCAACTCTGACGATGCCCAAGCCACGTCGATCGATATTTCAAGAATGGCAGATGCTGATGTCGGATCCGACTAAGCGGCAATGCTGTGTAGCGTCGGAGATATACTCCAATCAGAGTGGCCACCCACCATGAGCTTCGGTAGAACTTGTTGAGAGTCCATTACCATATTCACTTCCCAGACCCTTATTCAACCATCGACCATAAAGTAACCTCAATATGTACAGTCCGTGATACGATATCCCGAATGATGAATTTTTTTACCTTCTCACCCTCACCCTCACCCCACCCTCAGACGACAGCCACGTTTATTTACAATTGTCCTATTGGATCGTGCTCGAATCACATAAATTCGCACTGCAACCCCACAAGGTCAATCTTTCGGGAAAGCCATACATTGAAATGGTTTGTGTGACCTCTCCGATCAACGCCAATTCAAACTCAACGCTCGGTTACCAAACTCCGTGTTACTCCAGTATTACGGGCCACATTCACCTGGAGTTGGGACCCACTAATACATATATATAAGGTCGGCCGGTGATAGGTATTGAACACGTAGAAGAAACACGTAGTCTGGTCTTTTCGGTTTTGACCGAAGTTAGTTGGCCCTTTACCGTCACCAAGTCTACCTTACAGGTAAATGAGGTGTCACATGGATATAATATAGTAATCATCATCATACCTGAGCATATATAGAATAATCGGAGATTTAGTGCTCGGGGCCGAATAAGACCAGATTTGTGGTCGAGAATTTACTTGCGTTTTGGTGCGCTTGAATCCGATCACAAATTGTCCCTATCACATGGCTCTTCAACCTGTGATCTGGGTACGGATCTATTTCTATAAAGCCAAGGGCACGGAAGTCGTGTGTTGATGCGCGGCATTCCACATTCGAACTTTATCACTGCTTTGATGATCTGATCGCCTTACAACGAGCGCCTACAAAGGCGGAATCTAGGCAATGGATTGCTTGGAATGCCTTCACGATCACTCAATAGGCGCAGCTGGAGGGAAAGCGTATCACTGCAAGGTCTTCCGAACTATTCGAGGGAATGTTCCCAGATTTCCTTCAACATAAGTGACGTCGGCGTTTGATTCAGTTTGACTCGTGAAAGTTGATGGGTAAAACAAAGTGACGCTAGCAGCGATAAACTGGCTGGGATCGTTCCGCGCAGCAATCATTGGTCTGTTGCTTCCATATAAGCGTAAGAGAAATCGCCTGATGTCACATCATTCATTCCAGTATGCCACACAACTTTGGGTTGAGACGACGGCGGACGAGTCTGTTGGTTGTCGCTGGTAGAAGACAGAAGCCATCGAGAAAATCCAATCCAAGTCCCCGAACGCCAAATCGAGGGCATCGATCTGAGATCTGGCCTCGTTGGAATCTGCGCAACGCAGTCAATGAAGTCAACAGATACAAGAAATAAAATAGCCTCGGTGAAATTCGATGATCCTTCTTTCAGCAATGGGAAAGCATATGACAAGTACAAAGCCTACAGCCAATCCAAGACCAACAATGCTCTGTTCACTCGTAGCTTGAACGTGTCGCAGTATTCAGCCTATCGCCAAGGGGGATTCTGAGCAATCTGCAAAAAGGTGGCGCTATCTTTTCGGATAATGGCCATATGTATGACTACCGGGGCAATCAGATTTCTGCTGAAGATCACAAGCTGAAGACGATCGGTCAAGGCGCTGCTACGCATGTAGTGACTGCATTCGACTCATCAATCAAATCCCGGTCTGGTTCCTATTTGCAAGACTGCTGGATTGACAATGATGCTGCGACCCGTATGCCAAGAGCGATGAAGATGCCGAGAGATCGTGAAAAGTTAAGCGAGAAGCTTGTTGGTGCTACTTTCGATGTGATTAGTGAGATGGGGCAATGGCCGCTTAAGATATGTCAGGAAAATGCTTTGGATAAATCCGACGCGGAGGCTTTTAGTCTCCTTCTTGACATATTCATCTCGGGCCTTTATCTATTAGTATATTTTCGTACTAGCTTCGTTGTAGTTGCTGTGTCGATGGCCTTCAGCTCAAGCGGTATTATTGGTTGACCACTAGGATGATATTCCCTCGAGATTATTCATGAATTCATAACCAGCGCAAAGCAATCAACCAGTGACTGATCATTGGGGCGATTGCGGAGCGGCCACATATCCATTCCCCTGTTGGCCTACTAGACATACAGAAGAACCGTTGATACTTCGGGTAGAGCTACGCCAACATAAAAGTGGAAATCCCAAGAAATCACCAGCACTGACCATTAAAGCCACCGCAGTGCATATTGTTTAATGCTGTTTAATCATTTCCAAGGCAGTTCTTTAGCAACCAGGAAGGTGCAGGTCAACATAAACCACCAGCAATCCTTCCGGCTTCTCAGCATGCACAGTGGTGTTTACTGGTTACCCGGCCTTGTGCAGTTACGGAAAAGCTTACCAAATTCGTTCTCATCATCCTTCGATTGGCCAGTAGAACATTGGCGGTTGCTGATTCTACTTTGTTTGAAAGGAATGCGATCAGCCAGAATATTTAGAAAAGGTGCCACTATTTTGGTTATTGAAGTTTGTTAACCGAATGATAGAACCCTCTGGCGCGGTTCCCGACGTAGTACTTTCGAGGTTGGGAACTTCCGCATAAGGCTAACGCAAGTTGACACTGGCCAATTTCCCAGGACGCGGTATGATCTAGTTCTGGAAACGGCAAGGACAGGTTTTTAATTATTGAGGCTGATACTGGAAGCAGCAACACTCCGACTAATCAAGTAACCGAAGCAGCATCAAATGGATGATTTATTTGGGAAAGATTCGAGTTTCCTGGGTGACCTGCGCACTAATAAACGAGCACCGAGAACGGTCCAGACATTTTGACTGTTGCTACCAGGGGTATCGTTTTGAGCCCACCGCTTGGCTTGCCAGAGCTAACCCTTACACACTACCTTTTGTGCTCCATTCTACGCGGTAGCCGCGCTCCAATCAGCAAAACCCCCGCAGTTTTCGCGAACTGAGGTGGGACTGGGTGACCCAGAGGTGTCGGAAATACTGTAAGCTACAGGTGGGACGATGGAGGTATTGCTGGTGGCGGTCGAGGTAGGTTATGTTGAGGATGTGGTTACTGATGGAATGCTGGGCGATAGGCATCCCGAACCAGTGCATCGGACCCATTGAAGAACGTTGAGGAGCTCGTCATTGGAGTCGTGGCCCAGTATATCACTCCGCGGACACCAGATTGTTTGGTGTGGTCAAGCTTGATCTTGAGTGATTGAGGATCATCATAGGAGATGAAGCGCTTGTCACTCGCTCTGAACAACCAGGGGGTCTGGGTGGTGTTGTCCCAGCAACGACTCCAGCCGCTGGCGGAGGTGGTGGGGCTGAGTTAGAGAATATCACTGCGGATGGACTGCCATTTCCAGATGCCAGAGTAGAATGTTCCTTTATTACAGAAGGAATTAAGCTCATTAGTATCGTACAAATCACCCTTTGGAGTCACGCTATCCTTGGCAGCATACATGTTGTCAGGATTGGCGTTCATGTCAACAGTGGCGGTGAGTAAGCAACCATAGATTGGCATTCCCATGACAAGCTTGTTGGCTGGCCATTTGGCTCAGAGCAAATCATTGGTAGACTGACGGAAAGAGTAGGCATCGCCGCCCTTCGTGGTATCATAATCGAATGGAGCATTTGGTCTAGTGGTGGCTGACCATGAGCACATGACATTGATGTAGTCAAAGTACGGAGCATATGTAGACACATCGGCCATTGGCTTGCCATCCACACCATCGAATGGTTGAACTCTCACAGCTGCGCTCAATAGCGGGTGCTCTTTGGGGAACTCCGCCACAAGCGCAGCTCTAAGCTCCTCGAGAAGAATGAGATAGTTGGCGCTGTCGTTCTTGTCAACGTTGTTACAGATGGCTGCACTTCTACCGGGATACTCCCAATTGATGCCAATTCCATCTAGATCCCAGCCATCTGGGTTCTCGTTGTAGTCGGGTTTTGTGTTCTTGCGCACGAACACAAGTGCAATGTTGATGAACTTCTTGGGCAAATCTCATACAAAGGCGGCGATTGTCTGGCTACCGGTCCAGCCACCCAGTGAGAACAGTGTCTTGACACCCTTTGGACTGGCAAGTTGCCTCAGCTTGCGGATTCTAGCGCCATCGTAGTATTTATCTATGGTGATGGTAGTTGGGTCACTAGTCTTCTTAGTCAGTACACCAAAGTCTTCAACTATACTCGACGCAGCATGGCTGAGCTTGTTTAATTGTATAATCGACTTGATCAATCGCTATAATAAATGAACGAAGTGGCTTGTTTTGATTTCGTCATAGCAGAGATTTCTGTATAGAATTTGCGCTACGTCAATGTTCATACTCGAATACAATTGAGAATCGCCGATCGCTTCAAGTGGCCGATTAATCCATCATCAAATAACCTGAGAATAAGCTATGGTTTACTCGCCTATTCACCAACACCTTGCTTTGCCTTCGGATCAGAACTCGCAGTTCACTTGCCGAGTATGTGACCAAAGCCGATGTCTTTCTAATAATGTAGGAAATACCCAATCCATCACCACAGCCGCAAGTGCTCAAAGTGGCAAACGATTTGCGGACAAATAGAATTCACATACGAAGAACAGGTTGCTTATCTTGCCTTCATATATACATGTCCCCTTTTATCCATGGACAAGTGTTCAATTTTGAAAGCATCCCGTGAGTTGAACTGATTGTCGCAAGATTCTTTGCATTCGAATTTATGTTCGCATCAGCCTTCTAGTGGTAAGTTATTTTCACAATAGGGTATTTGCATTCAAGGTATGTACCCGCCTGTACCCGCCCGTACCCACCTTACCCAAGCTACTCTGGAGCTGTACCAAAATAGGCAGAGCACCAGAGTGAATAATCGCACCAATGGATTTCATTCGCCTTCACCCTCACTTTAAAATCCACATTTCTATATCCGCTCATAAAAGTCACTATTATGTTATCCATTTTTGGGCCCGCCCGTTGTTACATTGCTCCACAGCGAGTACAAAGCAAAGTAAATTCAGTCGGACTTTTGGTTGTCTTTCAATGATTCTTAAATCCCTTCCCATTGCTTCCTCTATCCCACTGGCTGCTTCAGTTCAAGCAAGGGTGCCCTGTTTTGCTGGAGCATTTATGGCCTCTCAGACAGGAGTTGGTATCTTGTTTCTATTGGCAAGGTGTCCTTATTTGGGATGGGTGCCCTATTGACTCAGTACCATAATGATAATCAAGAGATTCATGCCGTTTGTTGGGACATCGAGTCCGACACATGTGCCAGCGCTGTAGCTCTGTTGGGTACCGGGTCTTGTGGATCCAGCGGAGAGAAAACCTATGCGTTGATCTCTACCACTGCCGCTATCTTCAATAAAAATGCCAAAGCTTTGAGTGGTAGTTCTCGTAAATGCACTTCCCAACAGCGAGACACATGCTTCACGTGATGGCGCTGTAAAGGTGTTCAACCTGAAAAGGGTCATTGAGAGTGTGATATCCACTTTTCATCCTGAGAATGGGCATCCAGTTAGTACTAGTATCACACGCAACGGTATTGCTCCTCTAACCCGTAAGGAGTGTAAAAGACAGATCTGTGGATCTTGCGGCCATTTTTACTGCTGAATGCACACGACAGAGTGCCAATGCTGGTGGAAAACACTACGTTTTACGCCTGTAACATCAAGGTGTCAGTCTCATATTGATCCAAATGCTAAATGAAGCAACCGCCAATAACAAGCCTCTATTTGGTTAGGTGTGACCAAAATGCCGAGTTTCTAAGCTCAGGATAAATAATCTAAATTCGCAGCCATCATTTCTGAATATAAATTGCTGCGACGACTTGTAAGTTAATCACAGTACATAACCGATAGTATCGCCCAGCTCAAGAATCAAAGCATGGAGTAAACAGTGAATAACCTGAATGGCACCCGAGAACAGATTCCTCTGTGTGCAGTAATAACTCGTAGATTTCTGGCCTCCAAACTATGCTACGCCATTCCCATAGAGGCATACCTTCGACAGATGTTATGACAAACGTTGAGCATGTTGACGGACGAGCCAATCTTTCTGGGCATTTATGGGACCTTTGAGAGCTAAAGTTGACATTCCCGTAGGTGCTTGGGTTAAGTGATGGCCCGCGTTGCAATTATGTGGCCTTGGACTTAGGGTTATTATCTGCCCTCCTCGGCTGCAATATCCAATGCCACTAATCCGACCTTGGTGGCCAATATCGCGCTCATCGATGGAGGTCAGGCAGGGAGATTCAATGTAAATACCTCGCTGTGCAGCAGTATTTCATTTGTTAACATAGACAAGAGCGTATTTTAGTGCGACCAGATGGCAGACATCCCGAGGATACTTTTAATCAATGGATCAATGATAATAAATTCTTGTCAGAAGCCATTTTTCGCCGAGGGTTAGGGTTAGGGGGAGGGAAAGTCACCAAGGTAGGTGAAATCTTTATTTGAATGCAGACAAGTCTAACTACAAATAAAGAAGCCAGCTGGGAATAGAAGATTCCCAAAGTAAACACTAAGTTGAATATGAATAAATCTAAGCTAAAGTTAAGGCAGTATCCCAGAGTACACTGGAGTTCAGGTTCATGGGGGAGTGAAGTAGATAAGCTTGAGAGATATAATAATCTTTGAGGAAGTGGGTAACAGCAGGTGAAGGGGAGTTTTTGATAAGTGAAGTGAATCTTGAGAGCAGAGATTCCTCTAATGAGAAGGACTTGTAAACTGGAGAATCAGGAAACTCTTTAAAGGCATGGTCAGTAGGTTCCCAGTAAAACTGGTCAGAGACATTTTGAGAGAACTCTTTAGCAATACTTTTGTCAAGTACTACCTCCAGAGTGTGATTGTTGATAAATCTCATGTTAACAATCTTGGATAAATTGTAACCTTGTTGCTTGAGATACATCCTATGCTCAGATATAGGAATGAACTCCACATTGGCAAAGTAGCAGACAGCCCAGTCAGTAGCAGGAGGCAAATCAGAAGTAGCAGGAAACTTTCTTTTAGTCTTGGGAGGAGCAGCAGGATGTCTTGAGGAAGCAGGAACAGGCTTTTTGACAGCTTCAGAGTAGGAAGAGTGAGCAGGAGCAGATGATTCTTGGGGAGTCTTGTTGATAGGAAGAGTTGGCACAGGGACAATAGATTCTTGCAGATCAGAGAAGGCAGAAAACAGCTTTTGAACTTGTTTCTTGAGTAAAGCATTTTCAGCTTCAACAAGTGCAAGCCTTTCCTCAAGGAAGGAAATCTGAAGGGAATGGAGTGAAGGCATAAGAAATAAGAAGAAGAGGGTAAGATGGGGTGGTGGGTGGGAAAATTAGCAGGGAGAAGAGAAGGAAGGAGCAAAAATTCCAGAAGTCAGAATTTATAGATGGATGGACAAGGGTAGATGGATGGATTATTCCTGGGTTAGGAAATTAGCAGGGAGAAGAGAAGGAAGGAGCAAAAATTCCAGAAGTCAGAATTTATAGATGGATGGACAAGGGTAGATGGATGGATTATTCCTGGTTAGGAAAATTAGCAGGGAGAAGAGAAGGAAGGAGCAAAATTCCAGAAGTCAGAATTTATAGATGGATGGACAAGGTAGATGGATGGATTATTCCTGGGTTAGGAAATTAGCAGGGAGAAGAGAAGGAAGGAGCAAAATTCCAGAAGTCAGAATTTATAGATGGATGGACAAGGGTAGATGGATGGATTATTCCTGGTTAGGAAAATTAGCAGGGAGAAGAGAAGGGTTAGGGGGAGGAAAGTCACCAAGTGGTGAAATCTTTATTTACTTATGACAAGTATCTAAAGAAGCCAAGTTAATCTGAAGTTATTCCTAGAAAGCTAGGTCTGAGAGATATCTTCCTGGTAAGCCAGGTCTGAGAGTTGAGAAGCTGAGTGGTACTATATTTCCTAGTTAGCTAGGTCTGAGAGTGGTTTCCTGGAAAGCCAGGCCTGAGAAGTGAGAATCTGAATATATCTGAGCTAAGTTATACTGGTTTGCGGTAGCTGAATTGTGGCCGGAATGGCCAGTAGACTGGGGGAACTGAGATGTATTTCTGGGCGATCACTGGCCAAATTTACTAGGCAAATCTGGCCAAGTAGCATTTCAAGGATTTCAGCCAATCAGAGCCTTTACTTTGCCCGATGGTTGATCAAGCCATCTCCCAATGAGCACACATCAATTTATTGATCAAATTTTGTTGGATCCAGGATTTGAACCCACAACCATGGGTATGGAAGGGTTAGGGATAACCACAAGGCTAAGTGTTCTTGGTTTAGGGGAGGGAAAGTCACCAAGTTGGTGAAATCTTTATTTGAGTTAAGAACTAATCTAAGTACAAATAAAGAAGCCAATTCAGAGGTCTAGAACCTCTCTAATAAGTAATCTAATTTATGTTTTGTTTCATCTCTAATGTTTGTTTCAATAAAGTAAAGCTCATCAGGGGTAAATATAAAATTCAGGGGTTTTGGGGGAGTACAAATTGTAGATGTTTCTGATCAATATAATCCAAGACTGGAACCCAGCCTGGGATTAGGTGCAGTAGGAAAGGTGTATGGACTTGTAAGTAGCTCTGCCACATAGATCTTAGATGGTCCTGAGCCAGTAGTCTTGGTTTCTCAGCTTTTTGAAGTTTTGAAGCAAGCTCTGTTACTACAGCAGAGCCAACCAGGGTGTGCCAGCAAGAAGATTTCAGGGAGGATTCAGATTGAAGCCATTGTTGGATGGAGGGGTTATGTGATTTCTGAAGTTTGACTAGGAAGGAAGCACGGAGATAGATCATTCGGATTTGGTATGGGTAGAACCCAAAGGCTCCATTAGTTGCATGGATATAGGGAGATACTGGAAGATAAGGTACCAAGGATCTGATACACTGATGGAGAAATTTATCCAGGCGGTGAAGTTCTCTGGAGGTTAGGGGTATAATGTGGAGACCAAATTCAAGTACTGGCAGCACATACTGCTTCAGAAGTATAGGGATCTTTTGAATTGGAGTGTCTGGAGTGACTACTACCAGAAGCTTTTTGAGAGCCTGTTGGGCAAGACGGATCCTATTATTCAGGTGGAGCTTGGAGTCAATCCCATGTTGACAAAACGGCAGACCTAGATATATTGCAGTTTGTTGTGGCAGAATGCTAGTGTTCTGTATAGTTGTAGTGCATCCTATTGGGACTGTCTTGGAAATTGAGAGTGAGAGGTTGTTGGCAGCCAAGTACTTCTCAATGATGGCAGTGTCTGCTATGGGATTAGGAGTAGCAATCTTGATATCATCCGCATAGAGAGTTAGTAGTGGATAGGGAGAATCTGGTGAGGGGCCTTTTGGAAATAAAGGAAAGTCATGTAGGAATATCACAAATAATAAGGGACCTAGTACAGATCCTTGGACTACTCCATTTGGAACCTCATAAGTCTCTGATGTACAACTTGGATGCAAAATTTTGGCTGAGTTCTCACAAAATAGAGAACGTACAAGAAGGGTCATTGGTAGTGTGGTAACTGCTAATAGCTTTCTCCAAAGCAGAGCTCTGTCCACAGAGTCAAAGGCTTTAGTAATGTCAAACAGAATGGTTGGCAATGAGAATTGAAGTGAATGATCATGGCTTAGCACTACAGCCATATCCAAGGAGAGTTTGGGCAAGAAGCCAAACTGAGAAGGATGGAATGGATATAGTTGAGATTGCAAGGATTTTGCTATTATAAGCTCAAAGATTTTCCGGCAGGTTGGTAGGAGTGAAACTGGCCGGTAAGAACCTGGGAGTGAGTGTTTCCCCTTCCCTTTGTATAAGGGTATTACATTTGCCTGTGACCAGGCCTTTGGGGTAGTCAATTGTTGGGCACAGATAGAGTAGAATGGGAGAAGTAAGTGACTCATTTTGGAGTAGCACACCCGGAGTAGATCGTAGGTAATCAAGTCATGTCCAGGTGCAGTATTTGCAGGAAGCTTCTTTAAAATTTTCTCCAGAAGCTTTGCTGAAACCAAAATTGGAGATGTTGTACTGCTAGATATGTCACCAGTATGGTAGAAAGGAGGAGTGGGATGCACGGTTGAATCAAAGAATATAGGGGCCAGTTTGTCTGGTGATGGTATACTCCTTGCTTGGGGTCTCATGGCTTTGTATACTCTTGATATGGACCTTGTGGTGGCATTCATATTTACTAAGGGCAAGGTATCCATGATATGAGCCCATAATCTAGTATGCTCAGTGATCTGTAGTGACTTGGAGTAGGAGATTGCGCTTTCCAGGAGGTTCTGTGTTTTTGGGTTAGGGAAACATAGGTAGCTGGAATTTAAGGCAGAAATGATGGATTTCCATTTAAGTTGGTTTGCAGATGGCTTTTGGTAGGACTTGGTGGGCAGGGCCAGACAGCCAGTGATTATGATGAAATGCTGGTAAAATAGCCATAATGCATTTATATCATCACAAATCCATGCAGGTAAGCTGGGAAATGCATATTCTGTAAGCAAGGATAGGTAGTTTGCAAAGTCCTGTGTCTGTGATACTGAAGCTTTGGCTGGCAGGATTGTAAATGGCTGAAGAAGGGTGCCAATTGGTAGGGTTTTTCTTAGGGTTAGGGGGAGGGAAAGTCACCAAGGTAGGTGAAATCTTTATTTGATTTCAGACAAGTCTAACTACAAATAAAGAAGCCAGCTGGGAATAGAAGATTCCCAAAGTAAACACTAAGTTGAGTATGAATAAATCTAAGCTAAAGTTAAGGCAGTATC
>MCFE01000086.1:0-178047 GCA_002104905.1 Basidiobolus meristosporus CBS 931.73
TATGCTGATATTGGAGTTGACGATCGAGTTGCTTTTGCAGCCAACCCTGCCTTTGATGCAAGCACCTTTGAAGTCTGGGGACCCTTACTTAACGGAGGAACCGTGGTCGTTATAGATCGTGGTACCGTTCTTACACCCAACTCCTTTGTGCAAACCTTACAGCAAGAGCGAATAACTGTGATGTTTTTGACCACTGGCTTGTTTAATCAAATGGCGGTGGCTCTGGAAGCAATATTACCACAATTCAAGATATTAATCACCGGTGGAGACGCGCCCGACTGTGGAGTCATAACGCAAGTGATGCGAAACGCCCCGCCGCAGCAACTGCTAAATGCATACGGGCCCACGGAAAGCACAACTTTTACAACTACATACAGAATTGCCGCTCCACCCGGAACAGGTACAGAGATACCTATCGGTCGACCGATTGCGAATACGCGGCTTTATCTGCTGGATAAGTATGGCCAGCCACTACCATTGGGAATGATTGGTGAGTTATACATTGGGGGTGATGGCGTCGCATGCGGTTACTTGAATCGTCCCGAGTTGACAGCCGAGCGTTTCCTCCCTGACCCGTTCAGCAAGCACAAAAACGCTCGTATGTACAGAACGGGAGACTTAGCCCGCTACATGCCCGACGGCAATTTAGTTTTCCTTGGCCGGAGTGATCAACAGGTCAAAATCCGAGGATTTCGGATTGAGCCCGGTGAGATTGAGGCGTGCCTGAATGAGCATCCTCAAGTGCGCGAAGCTACTGTGCTAGTATTAGGCAAGAACAATAGCAAGCGCCTTGTTGCATATGTCGTTGCTGAACCAAACAAACAGCTCGCCCACACGTTGCGCTTGCACCTCACTAACAAACTGCCAGAGTACATGATTCCAGCGGCTTTCGTGCAATTGGATGTACTTCCATTAACACCTAATGGTAAAGTAGACCGACGAGCACTTCCAGAACCGAAGGATGAATCTTTTGCGCACCAAGAATATGAGGCTCCTCAAGGAGAGCTTGAAACTGTACTGGCAGCTATCTGGGCCGAGTTACTCAAGTTGGAACAAATTGGGCGCCACGATAATTTCTTTGCGCTCGGTGGGAACTCCCTACTGGTCATGCAAATGATTGAACGGCTCCGTCGACTCGATCTAAGAGTTTCTGTGCGCGCGCTTTACGATACGCCCACTCTCAGCACACTAGTACAATCTCTAGGTCAACACTCTGAGGTGCCTACCCCACCCAACCTGATCACGCCGAATACCAGCAAGATAACGCCAGACCTACTCCCGCTGGTCAACCTCACTCAGGCTGAAATTGACCAAATCATTGAAGTGATCCCCGGTGGTGTTTCTAATATCCAAGATATATACTCATTGACTCCACTGCAAGATGGCATCCTGTTCCATCACCTTCTGGAGACCGACAATGACCCCTATCTGGTTACTACACTACTGGCTTTCGCTGACCGGCCTTTACTCGATCGCTACTTGGAGACTATTCAGCAGTTGGTGAATCGTCATGACATTCTACGCACTGCCTTTGTATGGAGGAACCTGACTGCTCCTGTTCAGGTGGTGTGTCGCCAAGCGTTATTATCAATCAGTGAACTTACTTTCGATTTGTCAAATGGCCCAATTAGAGATCAGCTACTTCGGTACTTTGATCCTCACAAGTATCGCGTCGACTTAACTCAGGCATCCTTGCTGCGCTACGCGGTCACTCAGGACACCGATGGTCGCTGGCTGCTTGTCCAACTGCTCCACCATGTTATAGGTGATCACTCCACAGTAGATGTGATGCAATCGGAGATTCAGGCTTTTCTTAGTGGGCAGGGAAGTACCCTTCCACCACCACAGCCATTCCGTAATCTGGTGGCACAAGCGCGCCTAGGGCGACGCCAGAAGGAACATGAACAGTTCTTTACGGAGATGCTTGCCGATATTGAGGAGCCCACCCTGCCGTTCGGCTTGGGCGAGATCTATCGTGACGGATCAAAAGTAACAGAATCGCACCAGATGCTACCGCAGGATTTGAACAAAACCCTGCGTGCACAAGCTAAAAGATTGGGGGTAAGCGTGGCCGACTTATTTCACCTGGCCTGGGCTCAGGTGCTAGCTCGTTCAAGCGGCCAGGAGCGAGTGGTTTTTGGGACAGTCTTACTTGGAAGAATGCAGGCTGGCGACGGAGCGGACCAAGCATTGGGTTTATTCATTAACACGTTACCGATACGTATTGATCTTGGTGAACGAGGTGTTCAAGAAAGCGTACAGCAAACCCATGCGGACTTGGCCGCGCTTCTTCAGCATGAACACGCCTCGTTAGCGTTGGCACAGCGTTGTAGTAGCTTACCCGCTGGCACTCCGCTCTTTAGCGCGCTGCTCAACTACCGACATAATACAGTACCCCTTGGGAAGCACACAAGCATGTCGGGTATCGAATTCCTGAGCACGCAAGAACGCACCAACTATCCATTATTGATGTCAGTAGAGGATTTCGGGGATTCTCTTGGCCTCACTTCTCAAGCTGTGTACCCACTTGACTCTGCTCAGATATGTAACTACATGCGGCAAACATTGCAAAGCTTGGTCGATGCCCTGCAGCACAAACCAGAAATGCCTATTCACCAAATCGAGGTACTCTCTGATGACGAGCGTGAGCGCTTACTTGGGACGTTGAATGCGACAGATGCTCCGTATTCAGAGCACCGCCTACTTCACCAATTATTCGAGGAACAAGCCGAACGCACTCCTCAAGCAACCGCGCTTGTATGCGAAGGTGCATCATTAAATTACGCTGAACTGAACATTCGTGCCAACTATCTGGCTCAACATCTGATCGAGTTAGGAGTCCAGCCAGACACACGCGTGGCAATCTGCATGCAACGTGGTCCACAGATGATTATGGGATTACTAGCGATCCTGAAATCGGGTGGTGCATATGTACCGCTTGATCCAGCATATCCGTGCGCGCGTCTTGCGCAAATCCTTGCTGATGCGACCCCTATGATTATTGTAGCAGATTCAATTGGCTGTTCTGTATTGGGTGAGGCAGTCCTCTCCTCACGGACTATTGTTGATCCTGATAGGCTACCAGGGGTATCGCTTACTAATCCGCAGATCCCGAAGCTGACCGCACGTCATCTTGCATATGTGATCTACACTTCTGGTTCCACTGGCATTCCCAAGGGTGTGATGATGGAGCATCGAGGGATCGTGAATCTCGCTCAAGCACGAAAAGCCCGTTTTGAGGTTCATCCATCCAGTCGAATACTGCAGTTTGCCTCTCTCAGCTTCGATGTGAGCATCTGGGAAATCATTTTAACCCTGAGTACCGGGGCAAGTCTATACCTCCCCCCTGACATAATCCGGCACGACTTGAAGAAGCTGTGGGAGTATATAGCGAGATATTCCGTCACTCATGCTATACTACCTCCAGCGCTGCTTCAGGATGGTGAGGGTCTACCTAGACTAGAAACACCACTGACGCTAATCCTGACAGGCGAAGCAGCAAACGCGGCGTTGTATCAAAATCTGAGCCAGCATGGTGCAGTTTACAACGCCTATGGCCCAACAGAAACTCACGCTATAACCATTTGGGCCAGTCAGCAGTGTTCTCTCAGTGCAGGATCGGTTCCGATTGGGCGGCCGATTGAGAATACCCGGCTTTACCTAGTAGATAGGCGCGGGCAACTGGTACCGTATGGAGCGGTGGGAGAGCTATACATTGCCGGAGTTTGCGTTGCTCGCGGCTATCTAAACAGGCCAGAATTGACATCAGAACGTTTTCTCCCTGATCCATTTAGCAAGGAGAACGACACTTGGATGTACAAGACTGGCGACTTGGCCCGGTACTTGCCCGATGGTAATCTGGAGTTCCTCGGCCGTAACGACCACCAGATCAAGATTCGGGGCTTTCGGATTGAGCCAGGGGAGATTAAGACACTACTTCTCAACCACCCACAAGTGCGCGAGGCGTTTGTTATGGCACAAGGCAAGGATCACAACAAGCACCTGGTGGCCTATGTTGTGGCAGAGCCCGACGAAAGTCTGGCGCGTACTTTGCGCAATTACCTCTCCAAGAAGCTACCTGAATATATGACGCCTTCTGCCTTTCTGCGCTTAGATGAGCTGCCATTGACTCCCAACGGAAAGATTGATCGACAGGCGCTACCTACCCCCGACCATAATTCCTTTGCACTTCCGGCGTATGAGGCTCCGCAAGGCACGATCGAGTGCACCCTTGCAGGAATCTGGGCTGAGCTGCTTGATGTCGACCGAATTGGCCGCCATGATAACTTCTTTGCGCTAGGCGGATACTCCTTGTTAGCAGTGCGAATGACTAGCCGCATTCACACAGCACTACACGTTGAGCCTCCCTTGCGCATGTTGTTTGAAGCACCTACAATCGCTGAACTCGCGCAACGCTTACTTGAACTAGACGATCATCCTCATGACTCATATGCGGTTTTGTTCCCTATCCAGCCCAAAGGAACGCTTGCTCCACTCTTCTGTGTTCATGCTGTCTCTGGTCTAAGCTGGGGCTATGTTGGCCTATCTCAGCATTTGGACCCGGATCAACCGATTTACGGGCTGCAAGCCCGTGGCCTTAACAACAACGCCCCGCTTGCCGAGTCTATCGAGGCTATGGCTTCCGACTATATCAAGCAAATCCGCAGCATTCAGCCTCACGGGCCCTACCACTTGCTGGGGTGGTCCTTTGGTGTCTATGTCGCACACAGCATGGCGACGCAGCTCGAAAACCAGGGTGAAGCGGTGGCACTGCTCGCCATGCTTGACAGTAATCCAGAATACACGCCACGAGCCGAGGAGACGGAGGCCGAACGAGATGATGCCTATAAGCAGTTCCTTAGCCGCTACAGCGATGGAGGGATTCCGAATGCCGGCGAATATTTATGGGGGAAGACCGAAAGTGTCATCAAGAACAACCTTGAGCTTGTGAAGAAATTTACTCCGCTCACAGTTCGCGGCGACGTGCTCTTCTTTCGTGCCACGATTCCTGAGCATGAGGACATCCCGCTGATCACCCCGGAGCTATGGAAACCTCATGTTCTCGGTGATATTGAGGTGCACAATATTCATTGCAAACACCGGGAGATGGACAGGCCCACGCCAACTGCTGAAATTGGTCGGATCCTCGCGAAGACGCTACATGATATGCGCCACAGGCCGACACGCTCCGAAAGTTGGTGGGGAGTTTTACGGAGGGATGTGCGGAAATTCTGGGGAAGTTCGGATGGACTTGGAGGATTTTTTGATTTTCGGAATCTACCGTGTTGCTACTGACGGGGGCGTCCAGCACGAATTTGCGTTGTAAATAAGAAGGGGATCCGGGTGCAATACTAGATTTTTTGTAGATGAGATAAAATAAAAATACTTCAGGAGCGAATTAAGCGAACATCCAATTTCCGTTGAAGTGTTTCAGGCCGTAAATGTTGGAACCCCCAATAGCTATACCATGGTGGTCAGATGCAATTCTAGATGTGGTGAACAAACATTTACATCAGCCAAACGATCTGCAGTGAAACATGGATCTAGCACCACTTCCTCCCCATCAAGGCATCTCCAGAATCAAGAAAAATTACCCATCTATAATGATGAAACACTTGGCTTAATATCTTGGGGAGCAATACGGGTTCGGGATTTTGTTTGGCGATTCCTCCCAGAAGAGGTAAATTGCGGTACATCAACCACTGTCAACAGCACCCGCTCTCATCACTTGGCTGGAGAGTGTAGGGTGATATAGTGAAAATCCTGTTGTAGATACTGTTGCAAGTTATCATCTTAACATCTGAAACATTCGTGCAGCATTAGTATCCACTTTGCTGATTGCGAACATCATGTACATGTGCAACCTGCTAGCTCTTTAGACAATCAAAGTCTTGAAAATACTGAAACCGTAAAACTTGTCCAAATTGCCCCAAATTTTACACATGACTTTGAGACCTTCTTCAAAACACTCTTTTCATTACTTTGACAAAGCCCTACTAAATGTACAAATACTACATTCTAGTGCCATAAGCCAACCAGTGAAATTGCTACTAGCAAGCTGTCTTGTGCCCTATTCATATTATCTCAACAGGTACCTTCACTTAATTAGCGTTCCTCCCCAATTGCCATTCATTAATGGTTGAAATTTCAAGATATACCAAGTGTTCAGTTAAAACCCGGCTTCATTATATGGCATGACCGTATCATAAATATGTTTAGGAAGTATTGAGCATCTACATTGATACATTATAGAAATTGTCTTGTCACTTCTGTTGTAAGAGTCTTGGAGATATTGGAAGTGATTGGGAGAACTAGTAGATTATGTGGTTTTCACTGTATGATTTATTGAATGTAAAAGTAGTACTTATACCTTTACATGGTGGTGGCATAATAAACACATAGAATAGGTTTAGGAAGGTAGCAAGAACATGTGTGCAAAGTTTAGGGCTGTTTGGACAACTTTGAAAATTCTCATGTTCTGGGTACCAGATATTTTGGTGAAAATATTGTTAGTAAATCCCAACAAGGAATATGGTCAGTATTCTCTAAGATTTGTACGTAATGATCTAAGTGACTAAGTTAGGTGAATATTTAGGTGGAGTTACAAATTTTTACAACACTCCCACCCAGCTAAATGTTCATACTGACTAGTCCTAATTTCAACCTAAGATATTCAAACTTGTCTCTAGCTAATGGTTTGGTAAATATGTCTGCAATCATTTCATCTGTAGGACAGTCAACTAAGCTAACTAAGTTATTCTCTATAGCTTCATGTATGAGATGATGTCAAATATCTATGTGCTTGGTTCTAGCAAGAATAGTTGGATTTCTACCTAATTGTATACATCCTTGATTATCTTGAAATAAAGTAATAGGTGTTTTTTGGCATAGGCCTAAATCTGTAAAAAGCCTTCTTAACCACATTGCTTCTTTTGTAGCCTCACAGGCTGCCATGTACTCTGCCTCTGTGGTAGAGAGTGCTATGGTTGGTTACTTTCTTGAATTCCATGAAATTGCTTATTTACTGTAAAGAAAGGTGTGTCCTGTAGTGGATCTTCTGTCTTCCAAATTTTGTCCCCAATCAGCATCAGAGTATCCCACAAGATCCTGTTCTGAATCTTTATAAGTGTATCTTAAGCAGATATCAGCAGTTCTTTTTAGGTATCCAAAAATCCGCTTAACTGCTGCAATATGATCAGATCCATAGTTCTGATTATGTTGGCTGACAACTCCAACTGAATATGAGATATCTGGACATGTTCCAAGCATGATATACATCAGACTGCTGACCATAGATTGATAAGGAAAGTCAGGGCTTTCAGATGGCACCAAGCTCTCTTGATTTGGTTGAGTTTTGACCAAGTTAAGGTTTGTCTCCATTGGGGTAGCTGCCAGTTTACAGTCTTCCATTTGGTACTTCTTTAGTATATCTGGAATATACTTGCATTGACTTAGGGTGATAGTCTGGGTACTTCTGTCTATGGAGAACTTTATCCCTAAGTAGCAACTGAGTTCTCCTAGATTGGACATCTTGAACTCTTTAGATAGGCTGGATTTAGTCTCTTCCAATGTTGCTAGGTAATTGGTGGCTATATTAAGATCATCCACATAAAGAGCTAATAGAACTGGATTTGCTCTATCCGGCTTATAATATATACTGTAGTCCGCATTACTCCTTTTGAAACTCAAAGATTCCAAATAAGAATCTATCTTGCAATTCCAGGCTCTTGGTGATTGTTTGAGACCATTTAGTGACTTTTTAAGCTTGCAGACCAAATGGGGGTTGTCTTGGTCAACAAACCCATCAGGCTGGTCCATATACATGTCCTCATCAAGTTCTCCATTCAAAAATGCAGTTTTTACATCCATTTGATGAATAAAAAACTTATATTTTGCTGCAATAGCCAATATTAATCTGATGGAATTCAATTTGGCTACCGGTGCAAAGGTCTCAGTATGGTCAAGTCCTTTTGTTTGAGAGTATCCTTTGGCTACAAGTCTTGCTTTGTATCTTTCAATTGTGCCATCAGCCTTGTATTTCTTCTTGAAGACCCAACTGCATCCAATTGAATTTTGGTTGATTGGTAATTTGACTTAGTCCCAAGTTTGATTTTCCATCAGTGCCTGATATTCCTCAGTCATTGCAGATCTCCAAAACTTTGTCTGAGGGCTATTTAGGGCCTCTTTTACAGTCTGGGGTTCATCAATATGGACTGAATAGGCATAGGCTAAGTTTGTACCCTCATTGATATAGTAATTTGGGCTATTTCTTGTCCGATTGGATCTCTGGGCATTTGATACTGGAATGATCACTTCTGGGATATTCCTGGGCACTGATTCTGGCTGAACCATGGTTGTAGAGTCCTCTGGAGTGAAAAAATTCTCACTGTTTTGCTCTGATTCAATCCTGAAAATTGGTGGACTTGAGATCAAATTTTCGTCATCATCTGATGTCATTTTTTGTGAAAATTTTGAATTTTCATCAAACAACACATCCCTGGACTTGATCAGCTTCTTTGCTTTGGTATTGTAGAGTCTGTATGTCTTACTCCTGCAGTAGCCCAAAAATATGCATTTTACACTTTTTGGCTCAAATTTTGACTGATTTCCAGCCAGTTTTTTGGCATATGCTGTACACCAAAATATTCTTAGATGCTCTGCACTTGGTCTGTATCCATACCATGCTTCAGATGGAGTAGAATCACAAAGTATTCTGTTATAACTCCTATTTTAAGATATACAGCAGTGGCAACTGATTCCACCCAAAGATCATAGGATAACTTTTGATCATAGATCATAGATCTTGCCATAACAATTATTGATCTGTTGGCTTGTTCTGCTACTCCATTCTGTTGTGGGGGGTATGGTACAGTAGTCTCTTGCTTTATCCCATGAATTTTGCAGAAGTGGATGAAGAGTTTTGAGGTATATTCTCCACCATTGTCAGAGCATATTTTCTTGATTTTTTCACCAGTTTCTCTCTCCACCATGGCTTTAAACTCCCTGAACTTAGACAGAGCTTCTTCCTTTTTCTCCATCAAGTAGACCCATGTGTATCTTGTATAATCATCAATAAAAGTGATCAAATACTTCATCCCACCTAAGGATAAATTTTGCAGAGGTCCACACAGATCTGAGTGAATTAGATCTAATTTTTTTCTTAGTTTTGATTAACCCAGAGCTCTTGAACAGCTGTCTGGCTTGTTTCCCATATATGCAGGCTTCACAGTGCTCCAAAATAGCTGGGGGATCAATTTTCACTTCAGAAATTAGCTGATCTTTGATCATTTTACGCAAATAATCAAAATTGATGTGTCCAAATCTCCTGTGCCAAAGCATTGGTGTTTCTTCATTTAAGTGACTTATTTTGGCTTCCAAATATGATGGAATATAAGTCAACTTGTATAGATTCTGATCTCTGATGCCCAAAGCAATATGGGCACCATTTTGATCAGTGATCCTGCATCCAGAATTGTCAAAACTGAGTCCTTCTGCTGTGGCCTTGCTTATGTTGTAAGAGTCTTGGAGATATTGGAAGTGATTTGGAGAACAAGTAGATTATGTGGTTTTCACTTAATGATTTATTGAATGTAAAAGTAGTATTTATACTTTTACATGGTCTTGGCATTACAAACACGAGAATAGGTTAAGGAAGGTCCCAAGAACATGTGTGCAAAGTTTGGGGCTGTTTGGACCACTTTGAGAATTTTCATGTTCTGGGTACCTGGTATTTTGGTGAAAATATTCCAAGTAAATCCCAACAAGGAATTTGGTCAGTATTCTCTAGGATTTGAAGGTGATGATCTAAGTGACTAAGTTAGGTGAATATTTTGGTGGAAAATACAAATTTTTACAACACTCCCACCCAGCTAAATGTTCATACTGACTAGTCCTAATTTCAACCTAAGATATTCAAACTTGTCTCTAGCTAATGGTTTGGTAAATATGTCTGCAATCATTTCATCTGTAGGACAGTAAACTAAGCTAACTAAGTTATTCTCTATAGCTTCACGTATGAAATGATGTCAAATATCTATGTGCTTGGTTCTAGCATGAAAAGTTGGATTTCTACCTAATTGTATACATCCTTGATTATCTTGAAATAAAGTAATAGGCGTTTTTTGACATAGGCCTAAATCTGTAAAGAGCTTTCTTAACCACATTGCTTCTTTTGTAGCTTCACAGGCTGCCATATACTCTGCCTCTGTAGTAGAAAGTGCTACGGTTGGTTGCTTTCTTGAATTCCATGAAATGGCTCCTTTACAGTAAAGAAAGGTGTATCCTGTGGTGGATCTTCTGTCTTCTAAATTTCGTCCCCAATCAGCACCAGAGTATCCCACAAGATCCTGTTCTGAATCCTTATAAGTGTATCTTAAGCAGATATTAGCAGTTCCTTTTAGGTATCTTAAAATTCACTTAACTGCTGCAATATGATCAGATCCATAATTCTGATTATGTTGGCTGACAACTCCCACTAAATATGAGATATCTGGACGTGTTCCAAGCATGATATACATCTGACTGTTGACCATAGATTGATAAGGAAAGTCAGGGCTTTCAGATGGCACCAAGCTCTCTTGATTTGGTTGAGTTTTGACCAAGTTAAGGTTTGTCTCCATTGGGGTAGCTGCCGGTTTACAGTCTTCCATTTTGTACTTCTTTAGTATATCTTGAATATACTTGGATTGACTCAGGGTAATAGTCTGGGTACTTCTGTCTATGGAGAACTTAATCCCTAAGTAGTAACTAAGTTCTCCTAGATCGGACATCTTGAACTCCTTAGATAGGCTGGATTTAGTCTCTTCCAGTGTTTCTAGGTTATTGGCAGCTATAATAAGATCATCCACATATAGAGCTAATAGAACTGGATTTGCTCTATCTGGCTTATTGTATATACTATAGTCAGCATTACTCCTTTTGAAACTCAAAGATTCCAAATAAGAATCTATCTTGCAATTCCAGGCTCTCGGTGATTGTTTGAGACCATATAGTGACTTTTTAAGCTTGCAGACCAAATGGGGGTTATCTTGGTCAACAAACCCATCAGGCTGGTCCATATACATGTCCTCATCAAGTTCTCCATTCAAAAATGCAGTTTTTACATCCATTTGATAAATAGAAAACTTATATTTGGCTGCAATAGCCAATATTAATCTGATGGAATTAAACTTGGCTACCGGTGCAAAGGTCTCAGCATGGTCAAGTCCTTTTGTTTGAGAGTATCCTTTGGCTACAAGTCTTGCTTTGTATCTTTCAATTGTACCATCAGCCTTGTATTTTGTCTTGAAGACCCATCTGCATCCAATTGATTTTCGGTTGATTGGTAATTTGACTAAGTCCCAAGTTTGATTTTCCATCAGTGCCTGATATTCCTCAGTCATTGCAGATCTCCAAAACTTTGTCTGAGGGCTATTTAGGGCCTCTTTTACAGTCTGGGGTTCATCAACATGGACTGAATAGGCATAGGCTAAGTTTGTACCCTCATTGATATAGTAATTTGGGCTATTTCTTGTCCGATTGGATCTCCGGGCATTTGATACTGGAATGATCACTTCTGGGATATTCCTGGGCACTGATTCTGGCTGAACCACAGTTTTAGAGTCCTCTGGAGTGAAAAAATTTTCATTGTTTTGCTCTGATTCAATCCTGACAATTGGTGGACTTGAGATCAAATTTACGTCATCATCTGATGTCATTTTTTGTGAAAATTTTGAATTTTCATCAAACAACACATCCCTGGACTTGATCAGCTTCTTTGCTTTGGTATTGTAGAGTCTGTATGCCTTACTCTCATTGCAGTAGCCCAAAAATATGCATTTTACACTTTTTGGCTCAAATTTTGACTGATTTCCGGCCAGTTTTCTGGCATATGCTGTACACCCAAATATTCTTAGATGTTCTGCACTTGGTCTGTATCCATACCATGCTTCAAATGGAGTAGAATCACAAAGTATTCTGTTATAACTCCTATTTTTAAGATATACAGCAGTGGCAACTGATTCCGCCCAAAAATCATAGGATAATTTTTGATCATGGATCATAGATCTTGCCATATCAATTATTGATCTGTTAGCTCGTTCTGCTACGCCATTTTGCTGTGGGGAGTATGGTACAGTAGTCTCTTGCTTTATCCCATGAATTTTGCAGAAGTGGATGAAGAGTTTTGAGGTATATTCTCCACCATTGTCAGAGCATATTATCTTGATTTTTTCACCAGTGTCTCTCTCAACCATGGCTTTAAACTCCCTGAACTTAGACAGAGCTTCTTCCTTTTTCTCCATCAAGTAGACCCATGTGTATCTTGTATAATCATCAATAAAAGTGATCAAATACTTCATCCCACCTAAGGATAAATTTTGCATAGGTCCACACAGATCTGAGTGAATTAGATCTAATTTTTTTCTTAGTTTTGATTAACCCAGAGCTCTTGAACGGTTGTCTGGCTTGTTTCCCATATATGCAGGCTTCACAGTGCTCCAAAATAGCTGGGGGATCAATTTTCACTCCAGAAATTAGCTGATCTTTGATCATTTTACGCAAATAATCAAAATTGATGTGTCCAAATCTCCTGTGCCAAAGCATTGGTGTTTCTTCATTTAAGTTACTTATATTGGCTTCCAGATATGATGGAATATAAGTCAACTTGTATAGGTTCTGATCTCTGATGCCCAAAGCAATATGAGCACCATTTTGATTAGTGATCCTGCATCCAGAATTGTCAAAACTGAAACTGAGTCCTTCTGCCATGGCCTTGCTTACAGAGAGTAGGTTCTTGGCTATTTCTGGTACATAGAGTACTTCTTTAAAGGTCAGTGTATGGCTTCCTTCACTGCTTCTAAGGTTTACTTGGATAGTTCCTTCTCCCACTGCATCAAGTGTTCTATTGTCACCCATGAAAACCTTCTTAATTGGAATTTCTTGATATTGGGTAAAAAGTTCTTTTTGGCGTGTAAAGTGTTGAGAAGCTCCAGAGTCAATATACCACGTCTGAGAATCCTTGTTTGTGGTCATATTTAGTGCAGATATGAATAGTCTATCTTCAGTTGTTGCAGCATTTCCATATTCAGGCTTCTTTTGCTGATAATCTCTCTTTTTGAAACACCGGTCTGATGTGTGTCCTTTCCTTTTGCAGTGGTTGCAAAATAGATTGCTGTTGCCTTTGTAGGGTCTTGGGTACCTCCTTTGTTGGTTATCATTGCTTATTAAAGCATTTTCTTCTTCCTTCTTATTGGCGCTTGAGTTTCTTAATTCTTCATCCAGGAGCCTTCCATATACATAATTTAACGTCAAATCTTCAGTTCTGGACTCTAGGGCTGATACAAGGCCCTGAAACTTGTCTGTCAGGCTATTCAGGATGGTAACTATCACATCCTCATCAGTAGTTGGTATGCCCACAGATTCCATCTCATCTACCAGCAGGGTAATTCTGTTAATTAGATTTTTCATTTCTTCTCCTGGCAGCATCTTTGTAGTAAAGAGTTTTCTTCTCAGATACATTTTCTTGGCAGCTGAACATGACTGGTAGGTGTCTTCTAATGCCTTCCAGGCATTCTTTGCCGTTTTTGCTCTTGAGCATTGATTTAGCAATTTGTCCTTGACATTAAGGCAAATGCAGTTAAAGGCACTTTGTTCTTTCTTCTGGTACTTTAAGGCTTCCTCTCCCACGTTTTTAGGAGGGCATTCTTCTCCCATGACAATATCCCAAAGGCCTCTTTCTTGCAGCAGCATCTTCATCTTCACCTTCCACACTTGGTAGTTAGATCCATCCAACTTTTCAGCAGAGGGAAAAATTCCAATAATAGCAGTAGTAGACATTGCAGAGAGTGACAGCTCGGGGCTCATAACCTGCTGTAAGAGTCTTGGAGATATTGGAAGTGATTTGGAGAACAAGTAGATTATGTGGTTTTCACTTAATGATTTATTGAATGTAAAAGTAGTGTTTATACTTTTACATGGTCTTGGCATTACAAACACGTAGAATAGGTTAAGGAAGGTCCCAAGAACATGTGTGCAAAGTTTGGGGCTGTTTGGACCACTTTGAGAATTTTCATGTTCTGGGTACCTGGTATTTTGGTGAAAATATTCCAAGTAAATCCCGACAAGGAATTTGGTCAGTATTCTCTAGGATTTGAAGGTGATGATCTAAGTGACTAAGTTAGGTGAATATTTAGGTGGAAAATACAAATTTTTACAACAGGTTACAGAGAGTAGGTTCTTGGCTATTTCTGGTACATAGAGTACTTCTTTAAAGGTCAATGTATGGCTTCCTTCACTGCTTCTTAGGTTTACTTGGATAGTTCCTTCTCCCACTGCATCAAGTGTTCTATTGTCACCCATGAAAACCTTCTTAATTGGAATTTCTTGATATTGGGTAAAAAGTTCTTTTTGGCGTGTAAAGTGTTGAGAAGCTCCAGAGTCAATATACCACGTCTGAGAATCCTTGTTTGTGGTCATATTTAGTGCAGATATGAATAGTCTATCTTCAGTTGTTGCAGCATTTCCATATTCAGGCTTCTTTTGCTGATTATCTTTCTTTTTGAGACACTGGTCTGATGTGTGTCCTTTCCTTTTGCAGTAGTTTCAAAACAGGTTGCTGTTGCCTTTGTAGGGTCTTGTGTACCTCCTTTGTTGGTTATCATTGCTTATTAAAGCATTTTCTTCTTCCTTCTTATTGGCGCTTGATTTTCTTAATTCTTCATCCAGGAGCCTTCCATATACATAATTTAACGTCAAATCTTCAGTTCTGGACTCTGGGGCTGATACAAGGCCTTGAAACTTGTCTGTCAGGCTATTCAGGATGGTAACTATTACATCCTCATCAGTAGTTGGTACACCCACAGATTCCATCTCATTTACCAGCAGGGTATTTCTGTTAATTAGATTTTTCATTTCTTCTCCTGGCAGCATCTTTGTAGTAAAGAATTTTTGTCTCAGATACATTTTCTTGGCAGCTGAGCATGACTGGTAGGTGTCTTCCAATGCTTTCCAGGCATTCTTTGCTGTTTTTGCTCTTGAGCATTGAATTAGCAATTTGTCCTTGACATTAAGGCAAATGCAGTTAAAGGCACTTTGTTCTTTCTTCTGGTACTTTAAGGCTTCCTCTCCCACATTTTTAGGAGGGCATTCTTCTCCCATGACAATATCCCAAAGGCCTCTTTCTTGTAGCAGCATAGAATAAGTTAAGGAAGGTCCCAAGAACATGTGTGCAAGGTTTGGGGCTATTTGGACAACTTATCTAATTTTCATGTTCTGGGTAAATATTCTAAGTAAATCCTGACAAGGAATTTGGTCAGTATTCTCTAGGATTTAAGGGTAATGATCTAAGTGACTAAGTTAGGTGAATATTTAGGTGGAATTACGAATTTTTACAACAACTACTTCCACAAATGTTTACAATTAAAAAGTTGAAGGAAAAACACCAGCTGAATGCCAGCAAGATACCATTAGAGTACAAGCAGAATACTGTCAGAGTATCAGATGAATTCCAAGTGTGAGATTTTTCATAAGGATATTAGGGTATCTGGTTTAGCACCTAGATAGCTCATATACAATGACCAGTTTGTGAATTTGCTGGAATTCTGTAGGTTTCCAAAAATCCCAAGCTTGTCCAGAAAATCCCACACTCTGCTGGCAACATTCAGGGAGCATACTCAAAGCACTCCTACCGTTACATTCATGACGTTTCACAATAAGTGTGAATCCTGTGCTTCAACCGTTTACACCACTGACCAGTGCAATACCCACTTTCTTGTGATCCCAGATCACTTCCAAAGCTCCCAGAGCTCTTCCGGCAACTGAGGGAGGTTGGTGTGCACCAAGACCTGAGTCGTGGAAAACCTTATGTGTTGCAACACCAGGGTCAGCTTGTCAAGTCCCACCAAAAGAATGAATCCCAACCTTTCAACCATGTTCCCAAGTGACACTGTTGAGCAAATCCCGTATTTGAGATCCAGAAGATCTGGGTAGCACCAGCCAGTCCCCATCATGGCCCAGGTATTCTGGATCCAATTCCCAGGCCGTGGTTGAAGTTCGCCAATGGGCATAACAGGAGCACTGCGTAGGAATCCTTGGAATGGTACCCATCTTTCTGGCGGCGTGATCTAGGAGATCCGATCGGGTGCGGCGGGATCGGGGGACTTCGCATGGGGTTGAGTGCCCTTGGATACAATGGATATTGATCTGGCGAGATGCTACCGCTTGCCTCCTGCAATTCGTTTGTACCATGTCGTACAGAGGGGACGAACGCTCCATTTGGCACGGATTGGCTTCGATGGTTGTCAACCATGTACACGCCCAAAGTATTGTGTTTGTTGGGTAAGGATTTTCGACTATGTTGCCAAAAAACCTTATTTGTTGGACTCCACTGTAGCTTGTTCCTCCAGATCATGAACATATGCGCAGCTCCATGGACACCGTGTCGGGTAATGGTGCTTTGCCCTATGGATCCCCACCGGGTGTAGAAACCCACACCCTCCCGCCATCCTCCAAACCTTCCCGATGCTAAGACAGATAGCGCATCGATCGGGTGGACAAGACAGTTTTTGGCAAGTATGCTGGAGCAATGGGCATCGATTGCAGCTCAGGGTTATTCAGCAACGAATGCATTCTGTGATCCAGCGCCGGCCAATTCCGTGCTCACCGATGACTGCTATTTCGTCATAAGACCAAAGTGTTCCTTAATTCGGGCTGATGTACCTATTAGGCAAAATTAGTGTGCATCTACGTGAGATTCGTACATGCCCGTATCTCCCTAGGTGTCACCAATCATATTGGTGTCCCATCTCCAAGTGTCAATCCTTAAAGGTAAATCTTGGGCCACCCCCCGTTCAATATCGGTGGAGAGGGAAGGCAGCGTCGCTCGAGTCATTGTTAGTCTTGCAGCGACCTAGCCTTGGAATGTGTTGAGGGGAGTGTTAGTGAGGCTTATCGCATCGTTGTCCTCCGGATACCGCTAGAACGATCCATCGCGAGGCGAACCTGATTGGTCACACACTGGATACCGATTGATTGGTAAATGGGTCCGTAGGCTCTCCAATCGAACCGAATATTCCACAGAATAGGAACTCGGTTTCCACGGTTCTCTTTTTTTTATCTATTCCGTATTTATTCCCCGGCTGCCTTGCCCTTTGACTTGTTAAACTAAGTATGGCAGACCCCAAATTAGACGTCGACCATAACGTCGAAACATTATGGGACGCTGAGCAAATCAACTACGAATCCGAGAAGATCCCTCTGAGCCCATACGCAATCCTTCTGACCTTCTTCGCGGGGATCGGTGGGCTGCTGTTCGGTTACGATACGGGTATCATCTCGGGCGCCATGTTGACTATGAAAGAGGAGTTCAACCTGGACACTGTTCAGCAGGAATTCATCGTAGGAGGTAAGTTTTCGCCTCTTTCTACCCTTCGGACCTTCTCTCACCCCACCCAGGTCTTACTTTGGGTGCCATTTTCGGTGGCCTGGCTGCTGGTTTGTGTAGTGATATATTTGGCCGTAAACCGGTCATCATGACCTCCTCGGTGATTTTCACGGGCAGTGCACTCATCATGGCATTTGCCAAGACGTATGGGGTTCTTCTGGCTGGCAGATTTCTGGTTGGTTTTGCGGTTGGTCTGGCGAGTATGGTCATCCCAGTGTACATTGGAGAGATTGCCCCCAGGTGAGTGTTTGAAGTGACCCGGCCAGTGCAGTAGATACTCATGGTTTGATATAGACGTATTCGAGGGACCCTGATCGTGACCAACGTTCTGCTGATTACGGGTGGTCAGCTGTTGGCCAATATTATTAGTTACGCGGCGCACGACGTGCAGGATGGCTGGAGATACACGATCGGCTGTGCGGGCATCCCGTCGATGATCCAATTCTTCGGTAAGTGTGGCAATCATCAGGATAGCGGGCATTCGATGCTGACCAAAATAACCAGGTATGCTATTGCTTCCCGAGAGCCCCCGCCATCTCATCCGAAAGGGGAGAATAGAACAGGCCAAGCAGGCGCTACAGAAAATCATCGGCAAAAACGTAAACCCACGGATCATCGATTTCGAGATTTCCAGCATACGCAGCACGTTGTCCGATACCGCCCGCCTGACCGAGGTTTTCAAGAAGGAGAATATCCGCCCGTTGATCATCGCAGTCGGGCTCCAGATCTTCCAACAGCTGTCTGGCATCAACACCGCCATGTACTACTCGGCGACCATCCTCAAGATGGCTGGCTTCGATAGCAACGCGAGTGCAACTTGGTTCTCAATCTTCATCGCCGCATCCAACGTGACCATGACAGGTATTGCATTTTCGAGCTTCGATGTGTGTTGAATTCTGGCATCTAATCCATTGCTGGCAGCGGTGGCGATGTATCTCATCGACAAGGTCGGCAGAAGAAGAATCCTCTTGTACACCATCACCGGCATGGCGGCCTTCCTAACTCTGCTTGGTGTTGCGTTCTACTACTTGTTGGGCATCCCCTCGTACTTTGACTCTTGCGCTGAATACGGGGCGGTGTGCGCGGCCTGCATCTCAGACGATCGCTGCGGCTTCTACCAGAACATGTGCGTCGACAAGTCTAAATTCCTTGGTTTGGCCAGTGAAAACTGTGGGTCGGGCCGCCCGTGGTCCAGTTGGCTGGCTTTGGCCAGCATCATCATTTATGTAGGCTTCTACGCTCTCGGACTAGGCAATATCCCTTGGGTGGTACAGAGTGAGATCTTCCCCCTGTCCATTCGTGGAAAAGCTTCCGGTATTGCTACGGCAGCCAACTGGATTTTCAACCTAATCATCTCCATGACCTTCCTGTCCCTTACTCAATCCATTTCCCAAGCCGGAACCTTCTGGCTCTACGGGGGAATCGCCTGTCTGGGCTGGCTGTTCGTCTACTTCTTACTCCCCGAGACCAAGGGCAAGAGTTTAGAGGAAATTAGAGGGCTCTTCTCCAAGAAAATGTCTTAGTCCGAGCCGCATCCACTGCTGGCCCCAAATATCCCCACCCGGGAGCCCAGCATCATATCCGACTATCACCCTAGAATTCGTAGAGGTGCACTTTTCCATCGACTCTGTCGGTTTATACCAATTCAAAATCAAATAAACAATGAATCAATCCCACCTGCCATGCCAGCGTGGCCAAATGGAGCGTGGATCGGTCCATTCCATCAGGTCATGATGGGATGGCTGAGATTGGTGTGGGAGCTCAGTGCCACTGGCACCCATATGGTAAATTCCTGAGATCCCAGGCCAGGCTGATTGTTCAGTCCATAATCCCTAAAAGTGTGGCCTAAAATACCATATATATGATGATTGGGATTGGATTCCAGCTGCGTTGAAAATATCCGCAAAAAAAATCCATCGACCTCATCAGCATCCGCGGCCATGCCTCGTCTCCCCCTAAAAATGGATGTCGCCGATTTAGGCCCCCTCAGAGTGGTTTCTCTTCACCTCAACTAAAGTTAACTATGGCCTGGGGAAATCCTGGACCGAGTCCAGCAGACGAGTGGGTCAAGAAGTTGGAAACAAACGATCCCGCCTTCAGATCGCTACACATCCTTAGCTTCCGTCGAATCAGCCAGCCCGACTTTCAACGTATCTTCGCGGCCCTTGGGAAAAACACCGTCTTGTCCGAGCTCTACTTATCCGGACATAGATTGGAGAGCGATACCCTGAAAGTGCTATCCGATGCCTTAGCCACTAACAAGGCTCTTCAGCGGCTTAATGTGGGCCACAATGAGTTCGGCTCCGACGAAAACGCCTCCAACTTCCAAGTGCTCTGTGAGGGACTGAAACGCTGTGAAGGGCTTAGAAACCTTGATCTTGAAAACAAGGGCATTGGTGCAAAGTGCGCTCAAATACTGGGCCATACCCTAGCAGTTAACAAGAGCCTAGTCGAGCTGAATTTATCTAGAAACCAGATTAACGATGTGGCTATGGAGGCCTTGTGTGAATCGCTTGGTGACGATGTAATGAGCCTCGAGAAGTTGGATTTATCGGCCAACGAGATCTCATACAAGGGGGCTGCCTCTTTGGCCAAACTCCTGGTCGACGAGAGAGTGAGACTTACGGAGCTGGTGCTCTCCGAAAATCCACTTGGTGCCAAGGGAGGAGCTGAAATTGCGAAAGTTTTGGGCCAAAACCAACGTCTGAGCGTGTTGAAGATTGCCTTTATTGACCAAGAGTCGGCCGACTTTCAGGTTGTTGGAGATTCTCCTGGTGACGCTGTTCTCTCCACTCTTGCTGAATCGCTTGATGCGTCTTCCAACTTTGGAGTCCGCAGCCTCTGGATGGATGGGTGCAGAATCAGTCATGAAGGCGCCATCAACCTTGCGAAAATTATCAAACACACTAGGCTAGAGGAGATCCGTCTACGCAGCAACCAGGTTGGAGATGAGGGTGTCCGCTATATCAGTCAAGCCATTTCAGAGCCAAACTCCACCATCCGCAAGCTTGAGCTAGGAGAGAACGGGATCACGACCATCGGCTTTGAGGCGTTGTTGAGCGCCAATGCCCTGGAATACCTTGGCCTTTTCAACAACAAAGTTGACTTTGCTAATGGGGTGCCTAGTACCGAAATCACCGTGCCACTGGCAAATCTGCTTACACTAGATCTCGGATGTAACAATATCTCCACCGAGAGCTTCACTCTCGCCTGCCAAACCCTCATCAGCGGATTTGCCCCCTCCTTAAGAACCCTTGAGATGGGTGGAAACCTGGTTGACGGCAATGAGAATGTTTGGGAGGAATGGACCGAGAAGGTCAAACAAACCAGAGAGATGCTGAATATCATGTGGAAGCAGAATCTTCAAAACCAAAATCAGCCATAATTACCCATTGTCCATTGAGTTGTTCTAGAAATAAATCTGTGAATACACGAGTATTGGAATTGATGTCCTGACGACTGTCGCGATTGCAGGCGAGCTAGCAGTTCGGAGCTGGCTCGTTCACATGCAGACTTGGATTTAGTGCCGTGGTCTCCATATGTGGGGTGACGGTGCAGCAGGTAATCTGAGCACACCACAAACGAGTATAATATCAGTTTCACCCCTGAACGGTAATCCAGAGGCCACAGTCGAGTTTATGTACTCGAGGGAAAGAGGCCTAATGCCACACTGGGAGCGTATCATTGATGAACCTAATTCCCGTGGTCAATACGCGAGAGTTCCAGACAATTCAGGGCTGTGGAGCTCTCTACCTTTCGATTGGTATCCGTAAAGGAGAAATCAAACTATTTGATGCATGGCAGTGATTAACGTGAAATCCGCCATCGCTTAATATCTCTAGGTACGGTCGTATTAGTACAATTCCAGCACATCTTGGAAAGTTTACATTGGGGATGGTGCTCCACCTCCCCTGATACACCTTAAACTTGATTCAGAGATTCTAGAGTCACGCTGTTGTTTCTAATACAAATTGGGTCTTCAATACGGTCCTCTTTGTTGCTTGAAAAACTAATCGATGAGATAGTGATATAAAAGTCAACTTCCCCTTCTTCTTTCGGTCTATCGTCACGTACAGCCCAAGCCTCATACGACCCTCAGCTCACACTTATCAAATGCACAGTAGCAACCAATCACAGCCAACCATTGTAATCGACACGCCTGAGGTCCAGCCTAGCAATGTGCAGAGCGAACATTTAGGAATCAAGGCTTACCTGCATGGGGAGTACTTTCCAGCGTGGGGAAGACTTCGCTCCACTTACCGCTGCTATTTGGCAGAGTTCTTTAGTACAGCCATACTGGTATTTCTTGGTCTCTCTGTGGTGACCCAAGTCCATGTAAACATGAAGGGTGCGGCTGGGTCCTGGTTGAGCATCAACATCGGGTTTGGGTTCGGCTTCAGCATCGCGATCTATGCCAATGCTGGAATCTCCGGCGCGCATCTTAACCCCGCACTTACCATAGCGCTGTGCCTACTCAAAGGATTTCCCCTTCGTAAAGTGCCAGGGTATATCATCTCTCAGGTATTAGGTGCGTTCTGCGGTGCCGCGTTAGTCTATAGTGTGTTCTATCCAGCGATTGATAATTTCGATGGAGGTACCAGGAGGGTGGTTGGTGATCTAGGCTCGGCCGGCTTTTTCGCAACCTATCCGCTGGCGTTCCTGGGCAATGGAAATGCGCTATATACCGAGATATTATCCACTGCGGTACTCGTGATGGCAATTTTTGCCGTGGAGGATATGAAGCGCCATAATCTGGTGGAGTTTGCACCTATTTTCCTTGGGCTTACGCTGATGGTAATCGGGATTAGTACCGGGTACCTGACTGGCTATGCGCTCAACCCTGCCCGCGACTTCGGCCCCCGGCTGTTCTTGCTGATTGCTGGCTGGGGCAAGGAAAGCTTCACCGCTTATAATTATTACTTCTGGGTGCCTATAGTCGGACCTATTCTGGGCGGTGTCTTGGGTGGAGCTATCTACACTTTTTTCATTCACTGTGGCCCACATCACAGAGATACCAAGAAAATGGCCCTCTCAGTTAGCTACTAATTCTATCGTCATGGCCTCGTGCGCTGGCGACCATTCAAACTGTACACAAACTCTCTTAGACTAACGGTATACTCCTTCCGTCACCACTCGTCTGGATCCACATCTATACTTATCATTACCAACTGGTAGGCACGTGGATTATGCGCCACGTTGAAGTGTCTCTGCAATTACCTATATAGGAAATCTCTACTAAGATGTTTCATCTTTCCCAAATCTTCCCAAAGCTACTTGTGTAGAGATAAGAATTTTGAAATCTAATTAAACCCTGCGTATAACGTTTGTCATGGAGGGACCCATACTATCACATATATGAACAGGTCACCTCCCGCCGTTTCACTGGAGGATCCAAATTGCGGTCGTTTGCAAGTCAGAGTGTCCCATTTATTGCTAGCAACCTACATTCGTTGACAGGATTGGATGGATATTGACGGTATTTTACACGGTTTTTGGGGTTGAGAAGGTAGGCGAGCTATTTATGCTCTTTCTTGATATGTTCGACGCTTTCTTTCTGTAGCTGCTCGGGTGGAATCTCGGGTGTACGATCAGCTTTGACCTAAAAATGCAAGGACCGGTCAGTGAGGGGAGGAGAGACGTATTGACTGAGTGCCCGGTACTTACACTGGCTTCAGAGTGGCTGGCCAATTTCTCATTCCATCCTGGATGATGCTTGTTGTTCTTGGTTTCCCCGCGTAGATTCTTCTGCTTCTCCCGTTCCAGAATCTCTGGATCATCATCTGACATGTTTGAAGAGAATCGTGCAGCGCAAAGTCGGGGTGTCAAGGTAGCCATGCGACCTCGGAGAAGTAGTGATGGGCGTGCTGCGCTGGTAATACTGAACATGGTCGAGAGGGGAGTGGATGTGTCTTGATCTTACACTCGTATGTCTCGACCCTTTTATACACCGCCCGGCAGGCTATGCTGCTGTTGTTGTGGATCATGAGATGACGTGACCCCTTTTGTTGGCCATTATCTGACCTCCTGTCATTTATGCTTCAGATGATCGTGCGCTTACCTATTCATATGTACATAAATATATAACCACCATATGTAATCGTGGCATTTATTCGGTGCCACGTGATCCACGATGACAACATTGTTCGAAGTCTATGAATCCTGACTAAATAGCCACCTCGCGATTTGGAGATGGGTGAACGGCGGGTAGGTAGGTAAATGTGACTGCGTCACACTATCCTTCGGGATCTGGCAAATCAGTGGGAGTATTTGGCGAATAAAACAGCCCATCTTTGTGATCTCTGCCATCGAACATGCAGGAAGTCTCAGTCAACTGCTATTCATGCGCTGAGTACACCATGAAATATACGTAATGGATGGGCTTCCTATTTGCTCAAGAGAATCCCATCCAGCTTGCTTTGGAGTCCACCTCCCGGGCATATCAATAGAAATCTGGGGTTTATTGGTTCACGAGAAACATTCAGGACGGCCCCTTGATATCATAGGTTAACGTGTAATTGGTGGCCTGGAAGTATGAATTGATGTGCATGTTGGAGAATCTATTGCACAAGATGCAGTCGGCCTCAGAAGGTGCTAATAGTGTTTAGACTTGATGGCTGGTGCGTTAGAGGCCTGGTCAATACGAGCAGTCAGATTCAATATCATTTCCTCTAGGTTGGCGATCCGTTGATCGTCATGCTTTTCTCTCTGTCGAAGGCACAGGGCACGATTTACCGGGAAAAAGCTGTAGTCGCTATCCTTGAGCATCTCTGCCACGTAGGACTCCTGGGAGGTATATTCTGTGACGTCTTTAGTCTTCAGATGAACCAGGAAGAACAAATATTGCCATATGTTGTGGTCGTGCTTGATATGATGCTCGAATCCCTTGGCGTGTCTTTGAAATTCAGTAGCGCTGATGTTGCATATGAAGCAAACGCTCTTCATATCGTTCTGAATGGAGGATCTTTCATCTCTTAAACTACCAAATGTGTCGAAAATGATACCGAAGATCGCATTCAAAAGGAAGACGATCACAATAAGGAAGAACGAGAGATCCAGCACAATCCTATACGCGTACGAGTTGTCTCCGTGAACCGGTGCTTGGAGCACATCCCCAAGGCCACCGCCCGCTCGTATTCTAAGAGAAGATGGATCGCAAGGTCACTGACTGCTCAGCACAGAAATACATTCGTGAATCAAGTAGTTACCCATATGCAAGTACGGTGATGAAGCAGTCGAATAGTGTGTCACAATAATACCCCTGTTCACTATCAAACGAATGACGAAAGTAAACAAATCCCACCACTGAATATGCGTACACGATAATGACTCCAAGCAAAACCTAGCACACTACGATTAGAGAATGCCGTTTGCAGACCAGACCATTGTAGGTCGGCTGTAGGTGAGGTGTTTGGAAGGAAGTTTGCTTTACCGTTTTCGTAAGTGAGTTGATGTTAACGGTTACGCTGGCGATAACCCCTTGGAGAATCTGGTCTCTGTAGATGAAATCAAGCAAATGGATAGAGTAGAGCATGGGGTATCGAAGACCGCATAGAGAAAGAATAACCATGAATACATGGTAAAGCGCCTTTAACTCCGTCACAGAGTATATGATCTTTTCGGCAATGTTCTGTGGAAGAAAGATAAGCATCATGCGGCATCAAAATCTTCACAGATTCTCACCCACCGATGGCGAGAGTGTCTCACTCTCCGACATAAGGACATTGAAGTAGCCAGCTGTACTATTGCGGTTGGGATCTAAGACCTCTTCGTCATTCATAAAACTAGCTTCATGGGAGTGTAACTGTGCATCTTCTTTGGCCTTTTGTTTACGCAATTGGTTGGACTTCTCCAACCTTTTTCTATTGATGAGAATTGGTAGTTGAATCAGTAAGAACTCTCCACAAGACAATGTCCATAGAACCAGATGGGTTAATGCAAAAATGATCCGTAACGTCTCAGCTGACCAATGACACCCATCTTCCAACAAAAGCTCGGCGTTTCTGGTTCTGCCAGTAGCACGATCTTCGGGAGCGGTTGCGCAAATCAATCCTAATGCATTAATCAGAAGTGTCATCAGATAGGCCCCTTGCCACCACAGAGAATGGTACCCAGACAACTTTGAGAGGTAGTGGTTACGGGCAACTCTGGCCTGGCTCTCGATCTCATATATGATGTCTTCGGATTTAGTAACAAAATCCTCGATCTTTGTATCTGCAGAGTCTCTCTTGACGTTCCATAAGAAATGCTCTTTGGTATCTTCTCGCAAGTATCTACAGATATCTGGGATTGGGAAGAGAACTGACGCCACCCTTTTATCACCTGGTGACAATTCGCGGATGATTTCGATTTGCCCAGTGTTTCGCTTGAAAAAGGTGAACGCAGGCTCACTTTGGAATCGATATTGTTGCTCTTTGGTTAAAGCTGGGAACAACGTCATGATTAGCATACAATACAGGAACCCAGAATCAATCGCAGACTGTTTTCCAGGCTTCCAAGTGGTACTTTTGCTTTGTTCAAACAAGTTGCGTAAGTTGCGGTTGACGGTATCCAAGTCGAGAGTGTTGGCCATCTCTCTGTAAATGGATTTCGCTTCAATGTTGCCTCCCTCTAGCAAGCTTAGAAGACAGAGAATCGCCTTTCCCTTTAACTCGACGGCCTGCTCCGCTGGACATTGATGGAACGGTTCGCGAAGTATTATATTGACAGACTGGACGATTTTGGCATTAAATATGCTCACTTGGTTGGGGATACATCCTTGGACCATTTCAATGATAGTGTCGAACACCTGGGTGATCACTGGCATGGTTTGGGAGATCAGATTCTCGTCTTGAAGGATAGTGATGGGCACAATCGCATGCAGGTAATCCACCACCCCGGTGACCAGGTTAAAACTTTTGATGTTATCTCCCTGAACACTGAAGTAGGTCTGGAGACTGTAATTGTGTCCCTCTACCATCAGCTGCAGTAGTCTCATGAGATGACATATGGCCTCGAAGTCTTGAGCAGTGGTGCCAAGATCCGATTTGTCTTCTGGCTGAAGATATTTGGTGATCTTGTCTTCATCTTTTGCGTGCTCAAGGTTGAGGGTTATGATGGGAATATCGTCTGAATGGGAGAGTATTTGGTTCAAGAAATTCGACGTGCTAACCGAGAGTCCACTTTGGTGGCCTCGAAGTCGACGCCGAATCTTCGATGAGAGAGTTGAGGTTCGCTCCTTTTTTTTAGCATCCACGACAAGCAATTCCTTGGCCTTACGAAGGGAAAGGATTCCTTCTCTCAACTTGTGATGGACGCAGTAAAAGAACCGCTCTACTCTGATATCAAGAAAATATAGTTAGCGAGGCCTTGCGTATCGACCGTACAATCCGTTTTTACCTTGAACCGAGGAAATAATTCTCAAGTGTGTCCTACAGGAAGCGAGTGAATATGGTTTGCTATTGAATTAAGGCTTTTCCATCGTTACCTGCACTTTCTTATTGCCACCGTCAAGTAGAGCATTCAGCAGCTTCATTGCACTGATGTAAATTTGCTGGCTATTGGAGGACAGGAGCTTTTCTGCCATCAGGGTGCAGCCAAGCCTGTTCAACTTGTTTTGGATGTCAACCTTTCGTTGCTGTAGACGAGCCCATTCTGAGGGATAGTCCAGATGCTTGATTCTTTCAATCTCGTCGGTGACGTTGGTGACCAGGTTTCTCAGAATCCTCATGGTGCGAATATCGTACAATTCCTTCCTGATATCCTCTACATCGTTCAGTCTTCCAGAGAGATATTCTACTAGGGAAACAATGGTGTACTCCCCGAGAGTTTGCGATTCCTCCAATGGAAAGTGAAGACTAAGCTGGCAGAATTCCTCTTTTTCCAGCTCTTCGATCCCGCTCGATGTGATGATTCTGTTCAGAAATTCTTGGAAATTCTTGTTCAGCTTGCCCAATGAAGTGCCATCAAGGCTACTTCGTGGTGATTGAGAAACTTTCAGGGATGTGTAAAGCGCTTTCGTTGGGCTGTTCTTCAGATGTCCATGGAGGCTTGGTTCAACAACAAGGGTATCCAAACAATTAATCAAATGTTTTAGATGTTTTGACGATCTTGGTGGAAACTCTGCCAACGATGTCACTTCATCTACAATGCGATTGCCCAATTCTCGTCGACCTTCGGCAATGTCGTATTGTGCGATAGGACTCTTTTGCGACGAGAAGTAAATATCAAACAGCAATCTCAAAAAGATGAGTACCGACTCATACACATATGCTGACTTGTTCTTGAAGTCTTCGACATCTTTTTGAGCACTGGGATTCCGAATATCACCATTAAACGATGCCAACAGATTGCATATCTTCTCCACGTAAACCCAGATCAGCGGGTTTTCCAGGATATATCCAGTACTTGTTCTGGTCCATAAATATACAGCAATGAAAAATCGTAGGTAAGATCTCTCCACCATGAAGTTAAATTCCGGACTAGCCAAAACATCCAAGATTTGAGTGGCAGGTAGGATAGACTGGAATATGGACTGTAGACTATTTTCTCCTTCAGCACAAGTAGCCATTAACTCAATCAACGCTGCTTGGTAAAAGACGGGAGGTGGCTTGGAGATGCTATCATCCTGATTTCCTTCAAGGGTGATGTATTCGTCTTTCTTTTCAAGTAAAAGATCAGCGATATAGAGCTGGTTCCTTTTGATGATTTTTCCAGAGACTTTGACCAACCCTCTGAGTAAACATAAGTATTCTCCGTGATATCCTTCCGAAAGCTCAAGTATGCGTCGCATATGATGCTCTTCCACTCTCAAACACAAGTTGACGCTCTTCGAAAAAATGTCAATCAATGGGGCGGTCATTCGCTTATCATACGATACAAGTTCGAATAGAAGGTCAATGTTCTGTAGCAGAATGGTGCTATGTATCTCACGATCGTCACAGCTGCAGACCGAAAGAAAGGCGAGAGAAGCCAAAAACAAACCAAGGATGTCCTCGTTCAACCACTCGACCTGTCGCTCGCCGTAGGTACATTTGTATAAATAATCTATCACGTATGTATGCATCTCCATATTGAACAGGATTCTTTGCACCATGGTGTTACTTTCTTGACAGGAAAGCTGCCTTTTCACCAGGTTGTCTTTGAAATCCACTACTGATTGGCCTCTACACAGATCCGTAAAATCGGTCAAGATTTCTTTCATTTTCCTAATACCGGTGCGCTCATGGGAGTGTTGCAAGGAAAGGGTAAGGAACATGGTTACCCTAGGCCTGATCCAGTAGTAAACTTGGATGTCGTAACTTTCTGTTAATATAAACGATCTTCGTGATTTCTCGAACAACTCTTCGTAGTCGCAATAAAGCCTGTGCATCACTACAATGGAGCCTTGCTTCAACCGCTGGTTTTGATATTTAATGAGATCCACCAGAATGGGCATAATATCCGTCTCCCGATTGATGTAGCGGGTCTCCATAAATATCCTCTTGATGATTATCTCAATAGCAGACTCCCAGGTATTGTTGTGGCCAAAATTTTTGGAATCCAGCGTGTTCAGGCGTTGTTGATCCCTAGATGGAAACGGCAGTTAAGTCTCTTTTCTGGTCACAAGAAATATGGTGAGGCGAACCTTTCATTTTTCAACCAGATATACAGGAACTTTCGAACTCGAATCTCTGTCCTTAGATTGAAAAGCAGCTCCAGGATAGAGCATATCTCGATTTTGATGTCAATGATCATCTTGTTCTTCTCCTTGTAATGAAACCGCTCGTCACTACACGGGATCTCATCGTTAAATCCCATCGATTGCGAGTCTAGCAGCTAATTCACAAATACCAGACTAACCTAGTGGTGGATTTCCCCGCGGCCCTTTTTGACTCCTCGATCAGTCCGTGTTCACTAGAAACAGAGTACGTGTGAGTGCTAATACAAGATGTGCTGAATAGAATGGCTTTGCTCAGTACTCGGAATCTGTACGGCCGTCCAAAAGAGTAGTCAGAGTGCGGATCATAGATACGATTGCCGCATGCTCATGATAGAAGCCGAAAATTACAAGCGCGTGGATAAGTTTGAGGACCGAATATATCAGCGTATTGAGCTTCTCGTCCCGAGTCACCTAACGCAACAATGTGAGCTTCACTAGACCCGGAAAGCTGAGGGTTTGCAACTACCTTGGAATGAAGCACAAAAAACGATCGAAGCCACTGGGTCAGCTTCTTGATGCTATGGATATTTGCCAACGTTCCCTCCACTGAATAGTTCGACGAGTTGGTAATCTCAGACTCAATAAAAATGAGATCTTCAGAGATTGGCGACATAGGATAAACGTCGACGTAGAGCACTAAATTACATGTTAGTTCAGAGCGAAATAGGCTTTGTAAAAACCGTCAAGCTGATACCTCGAATTAAATCGCAGTATTGTGTTCTTATCTCGATGGGTAACTTCTCGTTAAACAAGCAGATGAGACATCTCTCTAGAGAAACCTTCAAGTACACCTCTGTTACTAGACCCATGGAGTTTTCGTTTCTCCCCAGGCAAACTGCATTGGTAAACTTCAGCATGGCTTCGAAATACTGGGCTTGCAGAGGATTTCGTGCAAAATACTCATGCATTTCGACGGAGCAATCGTCAGCATCGTTCATAATGAACACCTTGTCATTGCGATCTTCGACCTTGGCAATATGGAGTCTACTTAATATCTGGGAGGCGATGTAGTCCTGGTGCTGGCGAATTGGTGTGTTGTTGCACGAACAAAGAGTAATCAGGATATCCAGAATCATAGGCTTTTTCTCGGTGAGCACCATATTTATGAAGAAATCAATTTGCTCTGGCGTGATCCTTTCGATTAACTCGCGATTTCCATGCAGCAGATGAATGATAACCTGGGCGACTTCGATATTATACTCGATGTGCTTACACAACGTTGGGAGATAATCAAATACGTAGCGCTGATTCACCAAATGATCCCCTAGAAGAAACTGCGATATCAATCGGTAGGCAAGAAACAGCATTTCACTAAGCATAGGATCCTGATTCAACTTGGCCAAATCCACTTCAGCCTCCCCCTCAATTTCCTGAGTGTTCGTTCGAAGGCGGTCCCGAAGTTCCTTTCGGATCTTTAGTGAGAACGGGACCCGCAGCAGTAGTAAGATCTTAGACATAATGCCGCTTTCCCTGAGGATGTTCTGGTGAGCTATTACAGGATAATTAGTCCGAAGTATTATGCTGCATTGGGTTGAATTCGATTTACCAACGATAGGTAAGCCAACTCGCTTGTTCGGATCCATCTCACCGGATTTAGAAGAGAAGTAAATCAGAGAAGTCTATGAAAGAAATACGTTACTACATTGTGCAGATGAGATACGCGATGCTCACTGAAATACCAATATCTTTTTGATCTTCTCATCCTCGTCCGCGTCAATGGGGAATGCTTTACGAGCTGTGGCGACTCGATATTTGACGAGAAAATGGTCGATATGAGGCGCCATGCTGTTAACAAAATTGAACGTTTCCCCAAGTGTACTGCCAACTCGAGTGATTGTGAAGCAATCATCGAAGCTTGTTTGGTTGGTCGCCATAACAGTAAAACCATCCATGGAGTCAGCGTGAATCAAGAGCGAGGACTGGCGTTGAAGTTGGTTGGCTGCCTTGCTGGAGTCCGGCGTTTCGATACCATGTAAATGGAGCCAAGTCTGGGTTTTCACATGTTTAAACTTGGTGTAGGATCCAGTAATGATGTTTGTATCATCGGACTCTAACGATTGTAACTCAAACAACGTATTGTCATCGCCAGGGTTTTGAGGCCCCAAAATGATCTTGTATAGGGTTTTCCCGGAAAGGTCATCGTGCGTTTTGGAATCAAGATCCACCTGCAGGTACAGTCGCGAGATTGGGCATTTGATTCGGCACCGAGCTCCTCCTTTCAGCAAGCTACCATTGAAGGCCGTCTCCAGTGTGATTTGCCAAAATGTAAGAGAAGAGTCACTTTCTTGAGGATTCAACGGGTGGAAGATGTGAGGCCTAACGGTGACGTGATTAGTTCCGAGAAGATTCTGCAGATAACCTTCCTTCTCCTTGTGATAGAGTCGAACGAAATGGCCTCCTTTGAGTCGCCTGCTATTGAGCGTTTGGATTGGGCTAAAGCAGTGAACCTTCCAGCCAAACGAATTTAGCGAGTTGTATACCTCATGAAGTCTCGTTTTGAAAACGTCGTGCGTGAACATGGACAATCCAGCCTTCAGATATCCCTCGGTTTTGATCGACTGCAGTATCACTACATGGGCTCTAAAATTAATTGCCGTATCAACTATGAACATGAAGAACTGGCTTGTTCACCTGAATCGCCCAGCCGGACAGGTTCTCCTTCGCCGCGGATTCTGTGCTTAGGTAGAATGCGGAAAAAGTTCTTTCTGCTGGTCATATTCGATAAATCGACGATGAGCGTGGTCCCTTTGTTCGTGGTTGTCTGGTTGGTGTTGACTCGCAGGTACTTGTTGTGGTGTATGTTTCGGAGCTGAATAACCTGGCCATAGAGTAGAACTTTCCCATTGAGGCGCTGGCATTCAGCCTTGTTGTATTCGTTCTCGGATAAGGCGGCTTTTCTTAGCTTTTCCAACTGCTGGTTAGTTTCGTCGAGAGTCTCTTCTGAAGTCAGTACTTCACCAGGGGCTTCGTAGATCAGAGGGTTCTTAAGAGCGGTGAATATCTTTCGGAGGGTTTTATTTGCCTCATAGTTGCACTGGGGCTCCACCTTAAATACATATGCGTTGACATCTTGAGCACACTCATTTTGGCTAGCGTCATCTCTGAGGTAAGCGCGAGGCTGTATTGGTCCTTCGGCAAACAGCAAGCCGCCTATCTCTGAAGATAGCAAAATGTCATCCCCTATTCTAAGGAACTCTTCCACTTCCCTCTTCATACTGCTAACTAACAATATGAAAGTAATTCTCAACCACCATGAAGGCAAGCAATCTACTTTTTAAGCATTGAGACAGCTAAATGCTTCCAAATTCAGAAACCCAGGTTGATTGCGGCCAATGAGGAGGGCTTGATTCATCCACCATTATACCCTATTATTTCCTTATTCTGACCTCAACTACCACAAAACATGCATCTCATCCATTGAGCACCTGGCCAAGATGCCCTTGAGTACATTACCCTGGATATCCTTTCCAGCACGACGCTCAGCACCAGGGTTGGCCAGTGCTCATGGGCTTGAGCACCCTGGCAAGCAAGCCCAACCTCTAAACACGCACTTTGACCCAGCCTCTCTCACAGAACAATACTTGAGCACATCGAAGAACCGTCTGATTGGTGACGTTACCACCAACACCCCTAAACGAGATCGCTTTGTCTCAAAATGGATGGGTATAGCATGATCCTTTCATGCTCTAGATATTTATCATTCAACAGTACTGCTACACGAACAGGTTGTATGTGGATACTGACAGTCATTGGCCTCCGCTGATCGAGTTTCCATGCACCTGCATCATGTTGATTGCAGCCATGACAATCAATAATTCCCATGCAGTTTACATATAAAGAAATGGAGGGCTTACGCAAGATATTCTATATTTAACTAGGCAATTCAGAGCGATATTTGTTTCCAAGTGGGCTAGAGATTGGGACAAACAAATGGCGCCTCGCTTCCTGAGTGCCCTCGCACAATTAGCCAGCACATATTCCAATTCTGGGACAAATTCGGCCTGACAGTCACTTGGTGTCTATTCTCTGGCTGTGCACATGTAACCCCAGGTAGGTGGATATCGCTCACCGCTTATAGGACGATCCTTCAACTTGCATTCCAGAGTAAGATGGATGTATCTACGCCACCGTCAGATTGGGTTTTCCTCTCAGATCGCAAGTGGTGTAGCATAACCAATTGGACAGCATTAAGACACCGAGGGTTTTATGGCCATCCGTGTACCAATCTTGCTCATGGGCCCGTTTCTAGTTTAGATCATAGATATATGCTGGCTACTAATACCCCTCACTTTGGTTAGACCATTTGGAAGCCATGTTAATGATCTGGGGAGTTCCACAGGGAGACATGATGAATGACTTCGAGTACCTCTGTAGGTGAGGGGCCCAGGCTACAATCAATAGTGTGTGCTCACACCTGCCACTCAACCCTCCTCAGGCGCTCGTGTGCTACCCCATCCCACTTCTCATGCTATTTTTCCAGCAGAATGCTCGGGCAAGGGCCACTCAAACCAAGGATTGAATGCTGTGGTTAATGTGATGATGGGATGTCTATAAAGATATGGCACCCCACCGTTGTCGAATCTCTTGTGCCGTACTCAATGTAAATCCTCTTTTCCACTTAATACTGGGGTTAAATAATGCTTGGTTTCTCAGATCCAATTCCGCCAGTAGTGCGCTATGACTATCTATGGCTACCTGGTCCAACAGTGAAGATTGGTCGAGAAGTGCTGCGGAGCGCGAGTAAGATTGCAGGGACCATTCAGCACAGCGGAATGCCCTGCTTTCTGCCATATCTGCAAATAGGTCTTCACTAATATGGACGTCTGGCAAAATGGCAGACGGTAATTGGCTATCTCCTTGTATATTTAGACCCAGCACAGAATCGACGGAAAAATCCCGCGTCCATTTACAAATGAAACACCACCCATCCATACTTGCAATTGGCAAGTATGCGGGGAACAAGAAACAAGCAACTGGAGTCCAAGGCGGAACCAATCACAGGCCTTGATTGCCAGCAACTGTAATTTATCCATTAGGATACTTGACCGATTCTACGTGGCACCAGATTTTTTTCCGCTCTGCCATCAATAAATTGACCGAAAATTTCTCTTCGTTGTGTTTAGGCTTCTTCCAAAGATACCATCGACTCTATAGGATGTCTTTCAGAAACGTACTTGTTCGCTCTCTACGCCCCGTAGTTTGCTCGCGTATTGCAGCTACCCGTGTTGCTCCCACTTTGTTGCGTGGCATCTCTCCCGTCGCCACTCGTGGCTTTTCTGTTACCAGCCAACGTTTCGGCAATGGTGTGGTTGACAAGGACCTTGCCCACTCTCTTCAAACCGAGATCTCCTACGAGGCCGAGAACGAGGAGACCGAGGCCCCTGAATTCTTGAAGGAATTCCAAGACAAGAACACCTTCCAAATTGAAGAAACCTCCGGACAAGCCGAGGTCACTTTGACCAGAAAATTCGGTAACGAGACCATCCAGGCCGTCTTCTCCATCACCGATATCAACAACGCTGAAGAGGACATGATGGACGAGGAAGAGGAAGGCGAGGAGCCCGCCGAGCTTCCTTTCCCTGTTCGCTGCAATATCTCCATCACTAAGGGGGATGACAACGGCTGCTTCACCATCGACGCCATCGCTGAAGATGGCGCCTTTGGTATCGAGAGTGTGATCTTCTACAAGGATGCCAAGCTCGCCAGAGACCGTACCAGTGAGGCTGACTGGAACCGTCGCGGCTACTATGTTGGTCCCAACTTCAACAACCTTGACGAGGGTGTCAAGGAGAACATCCAGAAATACCTTGAGGAGCGCGGCTTCGATGAATACTTGGCCAACTTCATCCCTGACTACATCGAGTATAAGGAACAAAAGGAATACCTTAACTGGTTAAAGGATGTCAAGACCTTCGTCGAAAAATAATCTATTCAACTCGCACATCTTCTGTACCAAGCATTCAACTCAATCAAATAAATCAAAATACCTTTGTTGCATTGTACTTGGCTTTCTTCATTAGGAATCCTCCTGATGATGACGTAGGTCCACGACCTGATCCGGATCATTTGACTAAGCCACGGGGGAAAATAGCATCGGTTTATTTTATCAACATGGAGTCTTCATAAAGTGACAGAAATAGCCTAATCAACATAATGGTACAAGTTACAAGCGCAATCATAGGCTCTGCCAATTTCTCCAGGGAATGGCAGGCACCATGCCCAGTTGCTGGGGAGACGTCAATGGGCACTTAACTGTGCGTGTTGGGCGTTTTCGAAGGAATGCACTACGCATGGAGAAGTAATCTTAATGAAGGCCACACTCCGTCTTGTTGCTTCCTGACCATCTACCGCTTCGTTCGTCAGAAAGATCCGGTGTAGGCTTGGTACTGTGCCAATCACCAATCGATCTATAGCCTTGATCAAGCAGAGTGTTGTAAGGAACATGGTTGCTTCGGATATACGACCACACTTGATCGAAGCTCCAATTGGCAAGAGGGTTCAGCTTAAGCAAGCCAGTCCCAGCCTCCATCTCAAGAATAACAATCCTGGAACGCGAGCCACTCTGAGATCGACGTCTGCCGGTGATCACCGCGGTAACATTCAGCTCATGGTAAGCCCGGCGGGCAGGCTCGATCTTCACCAGGAAATCGTAGCTATCCTCATCGTTCGTCCAGAACCGCTCACCATGGATCTTCTCGAAGGTTTCCACCAAATCGATTCCATCGGGTCGAAAGGTATGTAGAGGGGCGTTGTAATGGCGTTCGCACGTTTTCGCCAGCTCCAGAGTTTCGTTGAAATGGTAAAGGGTATCTACAAATATGAGTGGCACTAGGTGGGCCGATTTCTGGGAACCTAAGCTCCACTCTGGATACTTTCGACTAATTTTGGAGATCATGTCCAGTGCGACCAGACCTAGATGGAGTTCAATGATGGGGTTCAGAATCTGTTGGGAAGTGCAATGGCTCAAGTGTCAGTCATACCGGAAGGGCCGAACGCGGTGGTCTGGTACAGATTAGGTAGGGTAAGAAGGGCCCATTCCATCATTTACTGTGGTGAGAGTTTGGCCAGCTGATGGTTGATATGCTGAAGATAGTCAGGGGCAAAGAGAGATTGTATGTAGGAGCTCATGGTGGTTGTGGGGGATGTTAATGCTAAAGTTCGCTAAATATACCTGAAGGAACACTGGATACTTTGCCCATCTGCATGGGCCAATCTTCGTTTTATACGCTCTTTGTGAGAACAACGCTAGGGGGAATGGCGTGTTTGTATCATGAGAGATACGACTAAACATAGAATGCGGAGAATGGAGGGTTAGATGAGCAAGTCAATGCAGTCAGAGTTGGTGGATAGTAGGCACTAGGGAGCCAATCTACAGGTTGGGTGCTGCCAGAACCTTCGAGCTCACTCAGAATGGATGACCAATAGTGCGTTGGTGAATTTGAGGGAGATATTATGCCAATCATGAGAAGCATTCTAAACTAACTTAATGTCCAGCTAGGAACGTGGGATGCCAGTTTGACTAGTGAATTCACTTCAACGTAATGTTCCCAGCAAACATCCAATGGGATGGACGGAGCCGGCTTTCACTTCCACTGAATCCGTGAAATGGTAGATATTCCTATGCCCAGCTGTCATTAGATCTTCTAAATGCTTCTACAAATTACCACTCGCCTGGCTGGGGCCTCTCATCCTCAACGTAGCAACCAACAAATGCAATAGCCAAGAATATGCAAAAAACCGCGATATATATGACCCACAGTGACGGAATAATAGACCTCGAATGCCGTATGCTCTCAACCGACAATCACTTTCAGCAACTCTCATCTAGTTACAGTTACTCGTACAAGTGCAGATCTCGAACAAATCGGAGACTTGGTGTAGCATTCATAACTGGCAATGCACTAATCCCCCAAGATTACTTGGTGCTTAGTGTACACAGGATGAGGACTAAAGTCAGACCTCAGGTGGGCACCTATCAGAAGCTTAGTTGAGCATTTGGTAGTAGGCCATTGCCGTTTTATCTCCTATCCCTAGCAATTCACCCAATGTGTTGACTATTGGGATATAACTTGGTCCTCGCCATGCCTATGACGTGCCACACATTTCGCACCTGACATCGGATCTGTTGGTATTTCGCGGGAACGAGTTTAAGTTTCAAAGCAGGGCCATCACATTAGCGGGTGGGTCGTTATGAGTGTAGCAGGTTGATCGAATTCGTAATCTTCAACGGTGCCTTGCACCTGCAGTGCCAGCCATCCCGTAGTTCTCTTTCAAAGAGGAGTGAGAGATTGGCATTTTTATTGGTGAGCTTGGGGTGGAATTTACTGGATCATTTGTTCGGAGTAGTGAGTGTGTAAGCCATGTCAGGGCCTTAGATGGCACTAAGTCGCAAGTGAGAAGATGAGATAAAGGTGGGCCAAAAATCCCGACCTACTCCCGCACTTTGAGTGGTAGAATGAGCAGTGATGTAGTACCAACTATCAGTATTGATTCCTCAGCCTGGTAGCCATTTTTTTTGTAATAACATAGTGTTTCGGGCCGAATCAATGATTCTGATTGTCGCTTCCTCAACTCTTAGCCACGCCATGGGATTCAATGGAATCCATTTTACGTGGTAGGCACCGACACAATGTTGGCGTCTTGGTCATATAACGACAGGTGGAAGGCAATCCACGATTCTAGGTGTTTTTATAAGTATTCTAGTCTTGATGTGTATGTTAAGGAAATATCAAGCTCAAGAGTCCATCCGTACGTAGTAAATAGAAGGAAAACATATCAGGGTGTTAAAACAAGCGGTGAAAAAATGTTCACAAATATATACGTATATATATGTTTCAATATATATAAGGCGGCCAACGGTCGTATGGGGGGAGGGGCACAAAGTGGGTTGCCAGTACCAAGGGCCATAAACTAATGCTTCAGGGCCTATACCGTAACTACATATAGAAAAAGTAGTGAAAATGGTTGTATGTGGCCCACCAGGGGCATTCTCATTGAAGAGTAGCCTGGTTTTAACGTGCCCCTCAGACGAGGTTCGCCTCATCCGGTACTGACGTATCGACAAGCTGATCTATATTTGTTCTGTAGTGCTCCGCGTCTACGTAAGCAGGAGGCTCCGCACCAGGTATTGAAGGTGAGGGCTCTGTATGTGCAAGTGGAATATCAATGGATATTTGACTGGAATGTACTGTATGTTCATCATCCGACTCGTAGGTGATCAATGACAAGAGATCTCTCTGCGAACCCAATGAGCTTCCCTGACCTATGAAAACATCATTCCCAGTATGCCGGTGATATGCTTTGTGATTTTCAGGGTTTGAAAGAGACATTCGGAAGGAGATAAGTTGCTCCTCGGTGAGGTTACTACCGGATTGCAGCAGCACAGAATCTCGCTCCACTCCATATGCAGGCGGTGGCAAGAGATTCCCAATGGTAGGTGCTAATCCCCATTTTTTAACATTCGCCTCGATAAACACGAACCCAAGTTGTCCGAAATTTACTTGCAAATTGCATGGCCCGTTGGCGGCAACCGTCGGGAAAATGTTGAGGTGAACTCCAGTGACCGCATTGCCTAGTTTCACTCCATTGCGAGTGAAGAATATCGTACCCGATTGCGTACGGTAGCCGCACCCGATCACATCCCCCTCGTGGAAAGGAATCCCGTACGGTTTGCCTTCCATCGGGTCGTTACAGTATTTGCGTCCGTTGGAATGGTAGCCGACAGAATGCCTACTACGCCCTAATGCCAATATGTCAGTTAGTGAGGATGTTCTATTGTGCGAATGTCGCCTCTTGCCGTACCTGGAAAGCGCCAGAATGGATAAGGTTTGGTGGCCACTCCCACACTCACCTGAGTCGTTTCAGGTTTGTCGAACATTTTCACTTCGAAGTAATAAACTGGCTCGCGGCGAGGGAGAGGAAGGTTCGTCTGGACACAGCATTCCCCTGAATAGAAGGAGATCTCTGTCCTATCCTGTATGATGGCATTGACATTGGATCCCACTTCAAACTCCCACGCGGCGACTCCTTTTTCGCGTATTAAGGCCCCTTGCTCAGAGGTTAGTTCATAGGATAGGCTGCCTGGTGGATAAGCCTCCTCGAAGGCACGAGACATCTCAAGAGCCTGCCGCTCCGAGTCAGACCAGAACTCAGTCCGTCTAATTACTGCATCGTAGTCGATGTCCGGAAGGAGTTCCGTGCCGTCACTATCTAGTTGGATTGCTCGATAGGCGCTGAGAGTCCATAGTCTCCCGCGACAAGAGATAAGCAGTATCAAGACCACCAAAACCACACCAACCACAGAGAGCGAAACGGTCCACGCAGTGGCGGGGTCAGCGGCTTGCACCGCGGTTGGCAAGGAAGCCAGGCACGCAACGAATATCCAGCGTAGCCCAGTTTGATCAGCAGAGTTCATTGCAAGACTCTCCTCCGATATATTAAAGAAACTTTGGGAAACGAAAAGCGAAGCTCAATGGTATGTGACGAATAGATCAACGAGTAACTGTCTAGGAATCGGGTTGGATCCGGCCACAGGGTGAGCTATGTACGAGAAAAACGAATGCCGAATTGCAACCAAGGTTTGGAAAGAGAAGCAGGCGAATGGAACGAGGTCGTCCAGAGGTAGTTTTTCTTTGAGCCAAGAAGAGCGGAAGAAGCCAAACTGGCAACCAAAGATTGAGAGTGAAATATGGAACAGAAGCTAAGGAGAGCAAGTAGGTGGAAGGGGGTAAAAATAAGAATGGTGAGACGATTTTGCCAAATCCAGCCTCTAATCCTACTGCTTGTATAATTTGGGATGTTTGAACCGAAATAAGCCATGTTCCTTCAGATCACCCCAATGGGATTTTTTTGGAATGGGAAATTCGCACCGACCGACGGACATCGCAGACAAAGGGATATTAAAAATTGACGGCCAATGTGTATGTAGTGTTTTCTACGAAACTGTGTTCTCAACGTTGTCTCCTGACATCTCCCTACATCGCCAAACAAGCATCCCAGTGGAAACCAACACTGCCGTGTTTCCACCCACCCATTTCCGATGCAGAGGATGCTTAGGGAAGTTTCCAAGCGGGTGTCTCATTCGCAAACTTCCGCAATGATCTCAGCACTCGCCAACCCCTTGGTGGGCGATCACGTGCACGAGCTGGATATAGATGGCAGCGTGACCGGTAATTCACCACGATCCTCAATGGATTCCATGGCATGGATAAATTGGCGAAGGGGTGAGTTATCAGCCACACACAAGCTGTGCTCGAGATGATGGCAGTCCAGCTGATAATTATAGATTCTCCGCATAAGGCAAAGATCGATTCTGCTCACGATATGACTGATCGGGAGGGGTCGCGCTTGGCGGGCCAGGGCGATTGGTACGTCGGGATGATTCGCCAGCTACCACTCCCGTGGGCCAGTGGACGAAACAAAGACTCAGTCTCTCCTAGCGTTAATTCAGCGGCAGCGTATCATGTCTGGCTGCTCTGCATCGGTGGCGAGTGCCGGTATTGGCTGATTGGAAGCCAGGCCGTCAGTAAGAATATAACTGCCTCAGCTAGGCCGCTGGCTACATTGGGGTGATTCAACGGGCTCTACTACTCTGTTGGCCCTCCGCCCTAATCTGGCCAATAATCCAAGCCATCCGGCGAGCCTGCTAAATGGCCGATTCTAATGACAGGTACCCAGGACTGAAATGGAAGTGCATGACAAATTGACGCTTCCAAATATGGCAACTACCACCTGGTGTATACCTGACTACCTTATGCCTGTCTCATATATCACGCAGACTGGGACTTGCAGATATATGAGGTTGGCGACAGAGGTGCTAAATGAATAGGTCTCAGAAATCTGAAGATCCGGAGAGTCTGTTATGGATAAGTGCTTCCTAGAGGCGCCCTACACCTGACCCATCCAGCGTACTGGCTGCTTGAGTGGAACAGCGCATGCTCAGGCTAGCTGGCTGTTGCTTTCCGCAACAAGGCTGGCCTAGCCAGTAGCGCAGCGTGACAGGCCGTCCTGCTGGCTTTCCACGCAATCTAGCTAGGTCCATGGGTTCCCAATGCTTAGCTGACATACGATATTCCGTGGGCTGGTTTGCTGGTGCATTGCCAATGCCTAGACATGCTCCTCCTCAGTCATCTGTTTGATTTGTTCAACATACAATGCCGCTCCGATCCTGATCATGGGATCCGACTGAACGGATATGTTGGTGTGGCGGGTATGCAACTAGGTTTGATACACAATAATCGAGTTGAAACCGGCCTGCGTTATGCCGCACCGCCCACGGATGAATATTGACCACCACAAGCAGTGGTTCCCTGAAAGACGGTCGACGATTGTCCCGAGGAGGCGTTAATGATGCCCATGGATGATGGTTAATGGCTGTAGTAGCGACCGACCCAACTAAATAAGGTGCAGCTATCATGTACATCAAACCCGCCCCTTACTGATTCATTTGTGATACCCTATCTCTCCCTGCATCTTTGGCTGTCAGCAGCTGCTAGAAAATCCTTGCAGGACGAAAACATGAGAAAGGATGGGTACGGCGGAGCAAATGGAATTGGTTGGGTGCAGTAGTATGATTCGTGAAACGCTCCATCTACCTCCATCACATACCGTGGCCAAGCCCAGGGTGAATTCGAAACCCCGTCGCGAGAAATTCCCGCGGGGCATGCGGCAGAAACCAGACACCCTCCACGGAGGATTCCTTGCATCTCTCCTGAGAGCAATCGACAAGTTGTGACGATTCTTCAAACTCATTCGACCTTCACAACACTGTTGGATTCTCCAATACCATCCCATAGGATTCCGGATTGGCTTGGTGCAGCGGTTGCGTATTCATCGGCATGTTCCCCTAATATTCCATCATTCCCAACTCCACCCCAGGTTGCTGGTGTTGGGAATGATCAGGGTTCACCACACGGCCACCGTGTTTCCAAATTCTCGGCCGCATAATCCTGCGTAAGTATCGGGAGTTGCTTTGCTGTGTAACCAGCCTTGATAGATGGCCTCAAGCCATCTGCGTCACTGGTGCGCTCGTGATATAGAAATCATATATGGTTCAACGCAAATTCATGGGGTTGGTGATTGACCCATGATCTGAGATTCGGAACGCAATCTGGCCAGTTCAATCATTGCATGGAGTTTATCTGATGATTTGTCATGTACTCGAATACTGGATTTCCTGGTTGGAGTAGGTGGTTGTAAGGTGTTGTCTAATCCTTTCAACTTGTTAACCATCATCCAAACATTTCCATTCTACAGGCCAGTGCAAATTGACTACTTTGGCAACTCCACGACTTTGCATCCTCCTTTCCGACTATGGAGATTCCATTCTGGATGAGTCGGTGGCTGATGAATCTTGTGCTGCAAGATTTTAGGGAGTACTGGAAGTGACTTGGAGAACTAGAAGAATTGCATGATATTTGCTTGTTGTCTTATTGAGCCCAAGTATGTATGCTTTTAGGGAAACTTTGTAAACTAATGATACAAATACCTTATGGAGGATCCCAGGAAACTGGGTGCAAAGTTTGGGGCTTTTGAACAAGGTTAAAATATTGGTGACTTCCAGGCCTTCACTAGTTTCAGGAAATAGCCAATATCTTACAAAGTAAATGTTAAGTAAATAGCTCATAGCTAAGCAACATACTGGATAGAGCTTCAAGGTATATAAGTGGTGTGGGTGTAAACTCAATATTTGCTGTACCCCCACTCAACCATGGTAAAAGTGTAAACTGAAACACTTTATTTACTGATACATGTGTGTGGGTAAATAATCTGTGTACCTTTAAACTAATACTGGAATAATGTGGTATCCAGTACAGCTATATGATTATATAGTAATTTTACTACTATTTATATCCCTTGTATACTGGAGATAGTGGCAGAATACAAAGCTGACACATCTGAAACAGCCTTTGTATCTCAATTCATACTACCCTAGCTTTGAGCCTTTGATCCTTTTTGGAAAGTAGTACATTGTTCTGGCCATATAACAGGGGCATATATAGAACCCAATAACTTGTTACTTACAGCTGCTACTTATTTGAGGAAATATGTACTATATCTGCTGGACCTCAAGTTATGTATTTATTAGTTGATTTGCATTTTCCTTGATTCCTCTCCGAATGTTAATTTAGAATACTCTTTCACTTTTTCACAGTCCTTACTAAACTTGTTCCATTGTACTGTGCCAGGGCATGTGGTGCAATCTGTGGTCCCTAAGAACAACCAGGTGCAATATTATAGCTACTAGTAGGCAGGTTTGCTCTTGGACAATTTGCACTATGTGGGACAATCTTGCATACTATAGCACAATCTGACATGGTGAGGTTGGCCCAGATGATCACACTAGCTTGTAATGCTTGTATCACATGTATGATTAGATACCACCATTATGATAGGTAAAATCTGGTGTTTTGCTATGTTTCTTAAATATAAATGGAAATATATGCAAATCACACTGTGGAGTATACTGATGCATACCATTGAAGTTGTTGCAAAAATTTGTAATTCCACCTAAATATTCACCTAACTTAGTCACTTAGATCACTACCTTCAAATCCTAGAGAATACTGACCAAATTCCTTGTTGGGATTCACTTGGAATATTTTCACCAAGCTACCAGGTACCCAGAACATGAAAATTCTCAAAGTTGTCCAAACAGCCCCAAACTTTGCACACATGTTCTTGAGACCTTCCTTAACCTTTTCTACATGTTTGTAATGCCAAGATTATGTAAAAGTATAAACACTACTTTTACAATCAATAAATCATTAAGTGAAAACCACATAATCTACTTGTTCTTCCAATCACTTCCAATATCTCCAAGACTCTTACAACAGGCTATGAGCCCCAAGCTGTCCCTCAATGCAATGTCTACTACTGCTATTGCTGGAATTTTTCCCTCTGCTGAAAAGTTGGATGGATCTAACTACCAAGTGTGGAAGGTGAAGATGAAGATGCTGCTACAAGAAAGAGGCCTTTGGGATATTGTCATAGGAGAGGAATACCCTCCTAAAAACGGGGGGAGAGGCAGCCTTAAAGTACCAGAAGAAAGAACAAAGTGCCTTCAACTGCACTTGCCTCAATATTAAAGACAAATTGCTAATTCAATGCTCAAGAGCAAAAATGGCAAAGAATGCCTGGAAGGCATTAGATGACACCTACCAGTCATGTTCAGCTGCTAAGAAAATGTATCTGAGACAAAAATTCTTGACTACAAAGATACTGCCAGGAGAAGAAATGAAAAATCTAATTAACAGAAATACCCTGCTGGTGGATGAAATGGAATCTGTGGGTGTACCAACTACTGATGAGGATGTAATAATTGCCATCCTGAATAGTCTGACAGACAGGTTTCAGGGCCTTGTATCAGCCCTAGAGTCCAGAACTGAAGATTTGACCTTAAATTATGTTTATGGAGGGTTCCTGGATGAAGAATTAAGAAAATCAAGCGCTGTGGTAGGGTCAACATACCTCCCACAGACAAGTTTATTCATATAGTCATTATGATATACTTATCCATATTTTATCTTATCAGTATTATCCCATTCTTCTTTTGCCCATATTATCAGTATTATCCCCATATGATGTTTACCCTGATTAGTTATTATCATTAGTTATCCCAGATGTTATTCAGCTTTGTGATCAGTAGATGTATCTATATAAGGCAAGTACCCGCATCAGTACCTGTGACACATGACCTAGGCCTGTGTTACCATCCCTACCATTTCAATACCGTATATGGTATTTCTATGTTGCACAGGTTTCAGACTACTGATTCCTGATTGGTTGGATGTGCTGTGCCCTTTAGAACCTTGCAGGACATTCTTGGCATATTTTTAGCTCATTGTGATGTCATCAAGAATTCCACTGATACCTAGAATCTTCTAGAACCTTGTCATTAGTAATCACTTGGCAATCAGGAAAAGTATTTAAGGGAAAGCAATCCCTCATCAATAAATCATCCCTTCTATCAGTAACACTTCTACCTTATTGATTAGCAGTTGATCACTGCACCTGCCTTCAACAGTACATCTCAGACCTGCAATCAAGGAGCTTTTCAGGGTAGTACACAAGACACACAGAGACCTTTGGAGACACTTGGAGCACCTAGGAAGCTAGAGAAGCAGGAGCTTTTATCATAGTGGCATATTGACAAAGACACCAGCAGTTTAGACACAGAGGCTATTGCACCCATCAGACACCTCACACACCTTGAGTTGTGTAGTTTCTCCCAGGAGTACCTCTATACCACCACAGTGCTAATAAGAAGGAAGAAGAAAATGCTTCAATAAGCAATGATAACCAGCAAAGGAGGTACCCAAGACCCTACAAAGGCAACTGCAACCTGTTTTGTAATTACTGCAAAAGGAAAGGACACACATCAGACCGGTGCTTCAAAAAGAAAGATAGTCAGCAGAAAAAGCCTGAATATGGAAATGCTGCAACAACTGAAGATAGACTATTCATATCTGCACCAAATATGACCACAAGCCAGGATTCTCAGACATAGTATATTGACTCTATAGCATCTCAAGACTTTACACACCAAAAAGAACTTTTTACCCAATAGACTTGTTCCATTGTACCATGCCAGGGCGCGCGGCGTGATCCGCGGTTGCAAAGAACAATCGGGCGCAATATTATAGCTACCAGAAGGCAGGATTGTTCTTGGACGATTTTGCACTATGCGGGACGATCTTGCACACTATGGCACAATCTGACACAATGAGGTTGGCGCGGATGATTGCGCCAACTTGTAATGCTTGCATCACGTGCCCGATCGGATACCGCTATAATGGCAGGTAAAATCCGGTATTTGGATATGTTTCCTTAATGTAAATGGAAATAAATGTGTATCACACTATAAGCTACACTGATACTTACCATTTTGGTTACCCTCAATCCAATTGGACGGTATCTCAGTGGTTAATTGGTCCAAAAGTATCCTGAAGCTGGCAGCCCCCAATTGGCTCATTGACTACTGAAAAAGCTACCTGATTTGCCATCAAATATTCAATTTTGCCCATTGAGCAAGTAAATCCCTGATCCTAGTGATTGGGCAAGGTGTCATAGCTAGCATGCAAGCAATTGTGTAGGTGCAAAACAGATCCAATAGCTGCACTGGTATTACAGATGACATATATATATGCAGGGTGTTTATTTATAGGGGTTCTGTCTCAAATGTGAGACGACCTTGATATTACTTATATCAAAAATTTGATGATCACTGATTTGCAATGGCTTGATTTGGATCGCAAAAAAAAGGGTTGTCGGGATCATTACAAATGTGAGCGATTCAAAGCGATCGCATCATCTTCTCCTGGGTTTTTTTCTCACAGGGATTACTACTGAAGCATTTGGTAGTGACTCACTTTGCACACCTATACTACTTCCTGGCTGACTATCATCTTGGCTACTTGTGTATTTGTAGTCAGTATTTTGCCTCCTAGTTGATGAGTGCGATGCTGCAGCTTGGCCGCGCTGAATCGCTCCGACTGAACCAACTGAACCAACTGAACCGGCCTGTAGTGCCACGCGCTGACGCGTTCTTTTACTTGCCAAGAGCTCCGGTGGTTGAGTCACTTCATGTTGGTCATCATCAGTCAGTTCACCAGAAGTAACTTGCTGATGGTCAGGCAAAACAGCACGCGCAGGCGCGCCTTGACGCGTTGAGATGGCCCTTGGCTGAGTTTGATGTGATGCCGCATGTTGACGCGACTTGGTCTGCTCCAATGGACTTGTGTCTAAATGAGCAGTTTGGCAAGTTCTGGTAGTTTTGCTCTGAAGCGCGCGCGTTGACCCAATGCGCGTTGACTTAACACGGGGTGTTCTGGTAAAGGGTGTTGGCGTGGTCTGGACTGACGTGCGCTGGCGCGCTGTGGTTGCAAGAGATGGTAGGGAATCCAGCGAGGCGTGCTGGCGTGATCTGGACAATGTTGCTCACGGTCTGTATTCTTCCTCCTGAAGCTCACCATCTGATTCCTCAAGGTATTCACTTACCCTCTGTCTGATACTTTGGAGCTGATGCCTGGATGAGTCCTGTGTATATTGCTCTCGGAAGCCACTTAGCTCTACTAATATATCACATAGTACATTAGTCATTTGAGGCAAAACTCATTCAAAATCTCTTTGGTTCCCAAAGTTGAGGCACGAACGGACGCGTCCGGCCCGTACTGTGCAAATTGCACGCAAAATTGTTCCCGCGCGGCTTCCTCGTCAAATCCCTCACTCTCAGCTCATTCTTGATTTCAATACTTGTCTTGTTATATATCTTTTTACATACATCGGCTGGCATCTTGATGTAGAACTCATGCCACAGCTTTCTACTCAAATTCTTCCATCTTTGTCGACTCTCTGAGGTATCTAGTTCTGCTAGATTAATCAGTAGTGCCCAAATATCTGTATGAAGGCTCATCATAGACACTTGGGCCATACTAAAATCATTTGGCAAGAACTCGAACGGATCCGACATCGACTTTTCCGGTCCGGACCGTGCTTATGAGCTGGGGGATGGGTTTTGTCTGGGTTGTACTAAAGATGAGTTGAGGCTTGGTATGGGGACCATAGCAACGGATTTGGATACTTATACAGCAGTATATTGGCATCAACCTGGTCTTATATGAAATATATATGAAAACTAAAGTGATTGTTGAATTTTCCATATATTATGCATGATGCATCTTGGATTGCGTTGACACGGATCAGATCACATCAATCGCAGATTTCCTATTTGATTATAGACCTATGATTAAAGCATCAATAAAAGTACCAAGGCATTGTTTGCGGATGATTTTTGCGACATAATGATGGGATACATGGCAATTAATGGAGATTTAACCATAATGTGTTAAAAATCAGATAAATAACGCAGATCGCGCCAAATCAATTCAAACCACCACCATACAATCTTCCATCAATTTTAATATGACTTACTCATCTGAATGGTCTTTTCTCATCAATCCCATCACTACCACTGGATTTCCTTTTGACACACTGGAGGAGATCTATTCCAAGTACTGTGGACCATCAACCCCAATCTACTCAAGGAGATCCCTTGTTAAGCTTCTCTGCTATTACAAGAACTACTGCCCTACAAGGTTTCATCCCACCATGCACAGTATGTTCATACAAGAAGTCATCCACTGAGAGAAATGTGTCTGGAGCATTATAAAGAGTAAATAAAGCAAGGAAAGCACTATTCTGAGCAACATAAGTAAGATTGAGTAAAATTACCAGTAACTGTATCATACCACTGGCATCATGGTAGAAATTATAGTGCCAGATAGTGCCGTAGAGTGCCAGATTGATCCAGCACTATAAACTGGCTGGCACTATGTGGCACTATCCAACGGAACAAGTCTAATATCAAGAAATTCCAATTAAGAAGGTTTTCATGGGTGATGATAGAACACTTGATGCAGTGGGAGAAGGAACTATCCAAGTAAACCTAAGAAGCAGTGAAGGAAGCCATACACTGACCTTTAAAGAAGTACTATGTACCAGAAATAGCCAAGAACCTACTATCAGTAAGCTGTTGTAAGAGTCTTGGAGATATTGGAAGTGATTGGGAGAACAAGTAGATTATGTGGTTTTCACTTAATGATTTATTGAATGTAAAAGTAGTATTTATACTTTTACATGGTCTTGGCATTACAAGCACGTAGAATAGGTTAAGGAAGGTCCCAAGAACATATGTGCAAAGTTTGGGGCTGTTTGGACAACTTTGAGAATTTTCATGTTCTGGGTACCTGGTATTTTGGTGAAAATAATCTAAGTAAATCCCAACAAGGAGTTTGGTCAGTATTCTCTAGGATTTGAAGGTGATGATCTAAGTGACTAAGTTAGGTGAATATTTAGGTGGAAATACAAATTTTTACAACATATGCAAGGCCACAGCAGAAGGACTCAGCTTCAGCTTTGACAATTCTGGATGTAAGATCACAGATCAAAATGGTGCCCATATTGCTTTGGGTATCAGTGATAAGAATCTATACAAGTTGACTTATATTCCATCATATTTGGAAGCCAATATCAGTAACTTAATTGAACAAACACCAATGCTTTGGCACAGGAGATCTGGGCACTTCAATTTTGATTATTTGCGCAAAATGATCAAGTATCAGCTAATTTCTGGAGTAAAAATTGCTCCCCCAGCTAGTTTGGAGCACTGTGAAGCCTGCATATCTGGGAAACAAGCCAGACAACCGTTCAACAGCTCTGGGTTAATCAAAACTAAGAAAAAATTAGATCTAATTCACTCAGATCTGTGTGGACCTATGCCAAATATATTTCTGTGTGGACCTATGCAAAATTTATCCTTAGGCAGGATGTAGTATTTAATCACTTTTTTTGATGATTATACAAGATACACATGGGTCTACTTCACGGAGAGAATGGAAGAAGCTCTGTCTAAGCTCAGGGAGTTTAAAGTAATGGTGGAGAGAGAAACTGGTGAAAAAATCAAGAAAATACGCTCTGACAATGGTGGAGAATATACCTCAAAACTCTTGATCCACTTCTGCAAAATTCATGGGATAAAGCAACAGACTACTATACCATACTCCCCACAGTGAAATGGAGTTGTGGAACATGCTAAATGATCAATAATTCATATGGCAAGATCTATGATCCATGATCAAAAATCATCCTATGATTTTTGGGCTGAATTAGTAGCCACTGTAGTGTACTTTAATAGTAGGAGTAATAACAGAATACCTTGTGATTCTACTACATCTGAAGCATGGTATGCATACAGACCAAGTGCAGAACATCTAAGAATATTTGGGTGTACAGTGTATGCCAAGAAACTGCCTAGAAATCAGTTAAAATTTGAGCCAGAAAGTGAAAAATGCATATTTTTGGGTTACTGCAATGAGAGTAAAGCATGACTCTACAATACTGAGCAAAGAAGCTAATCAAGTCCAGGGATGTGTTGTTTGATGTAAATCCAAAATTTTCATGAAAATGACATCACATGATGACAAAAATCTGATCGCAAGTCCATCAATTGTCAGGATTGAATCAGAGCAAAACAGTGAAATTTTTTCACTCCAGAGGACTCTACAACCATGGTTAAGCCTGAATCAGTGCCCAGGAATATCCCAGAAGTGACCATTCCAGTATCAAATGCCCAGAGATTCAATTGGACAAGAAATAGCCCATATTACTCTATCAATAAGGGAACAAACTTAGCCTATGCCTATTCAGTCCATATTGATGAGCCCCAGACTGTAAAAGAGGCTCTAAATAGGCCTCAGATGAGGTTTTGTAGATCTGCAATGACTGAGGAATATCAGGCCCTGATGGAAAATCAGACCTGGGACTTAGTCAAATTACCAATCAACCAAAAATCAATTGGATGAAGATGGGTCTTCAAGACAAAATACAAGGCTGATGGTACAATTGAAGGATACAAAGCAAGACTTGTAGCCAAAGGATACTCTCAAACAAAACAACTTGACTATACTGAGACCTTTGCACCAGTAGCCAAGTTGAATTCCATCAGATTAATATTGGCTATTGCAGCCATATATAAGCTTTTTATTCTTCAAGTGGATGTAAAAACTGCATTCTTGAATGTAGAACTTGATGAGGATGTGTATATGGACCAGCCTGATGGGTTTTTTGACTAAGATTACCCCCATTTGGTCTGCAAGCTTAAAAAGTCACTGTATGGTCTCAAACAATTACCAAGAGCCTGGAATTGCAAAATAGATTCTTATTTGGAATCTTTGAGTTTCAAAAGGAGTAATGCTGACTATAGTATATACTATAAGCCAGATAGAGCAAATCCAGTTCTATTAGCTCTTTATGTGGATGATCTTATTATAGCCACCAATAACCTAAAACATTGGAAGAGACTAAATCCAGCCTATCTAAGGAGTTCAAGATATCCAATCTAGGAGAACTCAGATAATACATAGGGATTAAGTTCTCTATAAACAGAAGTACCCAGACTATTACCCTAAGCCAATCCAAGTATATTCAAGATATACTAAAGAAGTACAAAGTGGAAGACTGTAAACTGGCAGCTACCCCAATGGAGACAAACCTTAACTTGGTCAAAATGCAACCAAATCAAGAGAGCTGGGTGCCATCTGAAAGCCCTGACTTTCCTTCTCAATCTATAGTCAACAGTCTGATGTATATCATGCTTGGAACACATCCAGATATCTCATATTCAGTGGGAGTTGTCAGCCATCATAATCAGAACTATGGTTCTGATCATATTGCAGTAGTTAAGTGGATTTTGATGCCTGAAAGGAACTGCTGATATTTGCCTAAGATACACTTATAAGGATTCAGAGCAGGATCTTTTGGGATACTCTGATACTGATTGGGGACAAAATTTGGAAGACAGAAGATCCACCTCAGGATACACCTTTCTTTAGTGTGAAGGAGCACTTTCATATAATTCAAGAAAGCAACCAACCATAGCACTTCCCACCACAGAGGCAGAGTATATGGCAGCCTGTGAAGCTACAAAAGAAGCAATGTGGTTAAGAAAGCTTTTTACAGATTTAGGCCTATGTCAAAAAACACCTATTACTTTATTTCAAGATAATCAAGCATGTATACAATTGGGTAGAAATCCCAATGTTCATGCTAGAACCAAGCACATAGATATTAGACATCATTTCATACATGAAGCTATAGAGAATAACTTAGTAAGCTTAGTTTACTGTCCAACAGATGAAATGATTGCAGACATATTTACCAAACCATTAGCTAGAGACAAGTTTGAATATCTTAGGTCAAAATTAGGACTAGTCAGTATGAACATTTAGCTGAGTGGAAGTGTTGCAAAAATTTGTAATTCCACCTAAATATTCAGCTAACCTAGTCACTTAAATCATTGCCTTCAAATCCCAGAGAATACTGGAAAAATTCCATGTTGGGATTTACTTGGAATATTTTCACCAAAATACCAGGTACCCAGAGCATGAAAATTTTCAAGGTTGTCCAAACAGCCCCAAACCTTGCACACATGCTCTTGGGACCTTCCTTAACCTATTCTATGTGTTTGCTATGCCAAGACCATGTAAAAGTATAAATACTACTTTTACATTCCATAAATCATTAATTGAAAACTACATAATCTACTTTTTCTTCCAATCACTTCCAATATCTCTAAGACTCTTACAACAGAAGTTATGATCATTCTGGTTGGATAATATGCCAGTGGCTAATTGGTCCAAAACTATCCTGAAGCTGTGAGCCTCCAATTGGCATATTGGTCAATACACATGCTATCTAATTTGCCATCAAATATCCCATTTTACTTACTTAGCAAGTAATTCCCTGATTTTGCTGATTGGACAAGGTGTCATTGTTAGCATGCAATTGATTGCCTAGGTGCAAATCAGATCAAAAAGCTGCACTAGTGTTGCAGATGATATATATATAAGCAGGGGTTTATTTATAGGGGCTTAGTCTCAAATGTGAGACAGCCTTGATATTGTTGTAAGAGTTTTGGAGATATTGGAAGTGTTTGGGAGGGCAAGTAAATTATGTGATTTTCACTTAATGATTTAATGAATGTAGAAGTAGTATTTATACCTTTACATGGTCTTGGCAAAACAAGCATGTAGAATAGGTTAAGGAAGGTCTCAAGAACATGTGTGCAAAGTTTGGGGCTGTTTGGAAAACTTGGAATATTTACTCAGAACATGAGAATTTTCAAAGTAAATCCCAAGAAGGAATTTGGTTGGTATTCTTTAGGATATGAAGGTAATGATTTAAGTGACCAAGTTATGTGAGTATTTTGGTGGATATACAAATTTTTACAACAGATATTACTTATAACAAGAAAATTTTGATCACTGATTTGCAATGGCTTGATTTGGATTGCAAAAAAAGGGTTTTTTGAGTTAATACTTATGATATCAATTCAATGCTATCACATCATCTTCTGCAAGTTTTCTTTCTTGCAGGGCTTACTACTGGAGCACTTGGTAGTGATTCACTTTGCACACTTAAATAACCTCCTTGTTGACTATTGTCTTGGCTACTTGAGTTCTTATGGTCCATGTTTTGCCTCCTGGTTGATTAGTGCAGAGCTATAGCTTGGCTGCACTGATTGCATCTGATGATGTTACAGAACCAGTCTGGAGCAACAAAGAGTGATCTATTCTTTTATTTGCCAAATGCTCCTGCAGTGGAGACACTTCCAGTGGATCTTCATCAGTCAGTCCACCATAAGTAATTTGCTGATAGTCAGGTATAGCAGCATGCATTGTCACAACATAGTACATTGATATGGCACTTGGCTCAGTCCAATATGATACTATATGTAAACACAACTTGGCCAGCTCCAGTGGACTTGTGTCAAATAGAGCAGTTTGCCAAGTTTTTGAAGTTTTGCTCTGAACTGCAACCATTGACCTTATGCAAGTTGACATTATACATGGTTCTCTCACATAGATCAAATTGATGCACACCAGCACACTGGCATTGCAAGGCTTGGTAAATATTCCATTGAAGTTTGTTGGAATGAACTTGGCACAGTTGTCAGCAGTCTGTATTCCTCCTCTTAAAGCTCACATTCTGATTCTAAGATAATACAATTGTACCATTGGATAGTGTTGCATAGTGCCAACCTGTTTATAGTGCTGGATTAATATGATACTGTATGGCACTCTCCGGTAATCTAATTTCTACCATGAGACCAGTGGTTGCATACAGTTACTGGTAATTTTACTTAATCTTGCTTATGTTGCTCAGAACAGTGCTTTTCTTGCTTAATTTACACTTTATAATGGCCCAAATACATTTTTCTCAGTGCATGTCTTCTTGAATGAATGTACTGTGCATTTATAAGAGTCTTGACTATTTTACCTATGCTGCTGTTTTCTCCTATACTTGACAATCCTTGACTTTTACCGGCCAATTTACTGAATCTCTTTAGATATACAAATGTATACTCTACTCTCACTCTGAAATGACTAAATATCTCATTGTAGAGCTTCTGCTCCCTGCTAAACACATCATTCCTTGGCTTCCTACAAGCTGTAATACACCCCAATCTCTGACAATCCTCTCCTAAATAAGCTCAGTCTGCCATACATTTCTCTCCTCTTGTTAATTCTAAATCCTTCACTACCCAGAGTGCTTTGTCATGCCTACTTCCAGTAAATGGGCCACTAAACCAGATGATGTTACCCTCAATGTCAGACAGTGCTTGAAACTTCACACAGTTTTCCTTGTATTTACCAAAATAGAAGTGCCCCTGCCCTCTAGAAGGTCTGTGAATCCTGACAGGGAAGGTATCCAAAATACTCCTGATATGGAACCAGTGGCTGAACACTCTGAGAAATGAAGGTCTATTGGCACTTCTGAAGCAAGTATTCCAAGCTTGTCCTAAGTCATTCATACCTTCTGCAAGGTGGTTCTCTATTGCTGTTGGCTGGGAGTGAAAGCTTCTGGGACTTTTGCTGCCATGGATGGTGGGATGAAACCTTCTAGGGCAATAGTTCTTGTTGTAGCATAAAAGCTTAACAAGGAATCTCCTTGAGTTGATTGGGATAGATGGTCCACAGTATTTAGTATAGATCTTCTCTAATGTGTCAATAGGGAATCCAGTGGTAGTGATGGGATTGATGAGAAAAGTCACTGAGATGAGTAGGTTATATTGATATTGGGACAAGATTAAGTAGATGTGATATGAATTGATTTTGCACAATAAGCTTAAGTTATCTGATATCCTATGCATTATGATTAAATCCCATCAAATGCCGTGTATCCCATCATTATGTTGAAAAAATCATCCTCAAACAGTGCCTTGGTGATTTTATTGATGATTTACTCTCTAGTCTATAACCAAGTAGGAAGCATGTAATTGATGTGACATGATCCATGTCAATGAATTCCAAAATGCATCATGCATAACATATGCAATATTCAACAATCACATTAGTTTTCATGTATACTTCATATAGGAGCAGGTTGATGCCAATATACTACAGTATAAGTATCCACATCCATCACTATGGTCCCTATAACAAGTCTCAACTCATCTTTAGTACAACACAGACAAACCCATCCCCCAGCAAACAAGCACAGTCTGTGCTGGAAAAGTCAATGTTGGATCCATTTGAGCTCTTGCCAAATGATTTTGGTATTGACTAAGTGTCACTGATGAGCCTTCATTCAGATGTTTGGGCACTACTCATTAATCTTGCACAGCTGGGTACCTCAGAGAGTTGACAATGATGGAAGAATCTGAGTAGAAAGCTGTAGCATGAGTTCTACATCAAGATGCCAGCAGATACATGTAAGAAGATATATTACAAGACAAGCATTGAAATCAAGAATGAGCTGAGAGAAATGGGATTTGATGAGTAAGACATGCAAGAACAATTCTGCACTGAATTTGCACAGTAGAGGCCAGACGCATTTGTTCAGGCCTCAATCTTAGGAACTAAAGAAGCTTTGAATGAGTTTTTGCCTCAAATACCAAATGTACTACATGATGGATTTATAGCGCTAAGTGGCTTACAAGAGCAATATACACAGGACTCATCAAGGAAACAGTTCCAAAGGATGAGACAGAGGGTAAGTGAAGACCTTGAGGAATCAGGAGGTGAGCCTCAAGCAGAAAATACAGACTGCAGGCAACTGCATATATATTGTGCCAGCTTTCCTTCCTGGACTCCTTACCATCCCTTGCAATGCCAGTGCACCAGTGAACATCAGTCCAATATAGACCAACAATCTTCACAAGAGTACCCCACATTGAGCTGATGCATGTCAGATAAATATGCATGCTTCAGAGCAAGACTACCAGAACTTGCCAATCTGCTCATTTAGATGCAAAACCATTGGAGCAGGGCAAGTTGCATCAACATGTAGCATCATATTGCACTCAGCCAAGGGCCATGCCAATGCATTAAATTGTGCCTGCACATGCTGTTACACCTGACCATCAGCAAGTTACTTCTGGTGAACTGTCTGACATTGACTCACATGAAGTGCCTCCACCACCAGAGCCTTTGGCAAGTAAAAGAATGCATTAACATGTGGCACCTCAGGCTGGTTCCATTATATCATCTAGAGCATTTCAGCATGGCCAAGCTCCAGCTTTGCACTCATCAACAAGGAGGCAAAATACTGACAACAAGTACTCAAGTAGCCAAGATGACAGTAAACAAGGAAGTAGATTAGGCGTGCAAAGCACTCACTACCAAATGATTCAGTAGTAATCTCTGTGAGAAAAAACCTAGGAGAAGATGATGCAATTGCATTGAATTGTTACCATTTGTGATGATTCAAACAACACATTTTTTTGCAATCCAAATCAAGCCATTGCAAATTAGTTGTCACCAAATTTTTGATATAAGTACTATCAAGGTCATCTCACAATTGAGACAGAACCCCTATAAATAATACCCTGCATATATATACTTCATCAGTAATACTAGTACAACTATTGGATCTGATTTGCACCTACGCAATCAACTGCGTGCTAGCTATATATATAATACTGGCAGCTTGGAATTAATAACCTTCTGCACACTCTTATGACAGGATCACCACAGTGTTTGGCTAATTTTACCTCCAGATAAAGTTAAAAACATAATTGTCATTGGGGTATGGTTTGCCAAAGGGTTGCATGGCATTATTGTGGTCTTGATGCACTCAACAATTATCTGAGTGTATCTAACCAGCCATTACATCCTGTTGCCTTTTATGACAAAATTTGACAGTGCCTAGATGGTCTCATTGCAAGCCTCTGATGACATTATCAGGGCAGAATGGCAGCCTACAGCTAGCTTGGCACAATGCTACCATACCAATTTACCTAATGTTATTTCCTTTTACTACCTCACCTTGCGCAATGCATATATTGTTGTAAAAGTTTATAATTCCACCTAAATATTCACCCAAATTTGTCACTTAGATCATTACCGTCAAAAACTAAAGAATACTGACCAAATTACTTGTTGGGATTTACTGGGAATATTTTTGCCAAATATCAGGTGCCCAGAACATGAAGAATAGATAAGTTGTCCAAACAGCTCCAAAAATTGCACACATGTTCTTGGGACTATATTCCATCACTGTGTTGCAAAAATCATTCTCTAACAATAACTTTGTGATTTTATTGATGACTTTTTTTATTGAAATTATGAATGAGCTTAGAGTGAGGGGACTTGATGAGGAAGCAATGCCCAAGCAATTCCACATGCAATTTGCACAGCACAGACTGGACATGTCAGTTTGTGCATCAACTTTGGGAGCCCAAGATATTTTGAATGAGTTTCTGACTCAAATGACTAATGGACTATGTGATATATTAGTAGTGCTAAGTAGCTTCAAAGAGCAATAGACACTGGACTCATCAAAGTACAGTTCCAAAGTATTAGACAGAGGTTGAGTGAAGACCTTAAGAAGTCAGAAGGTGAGGTTCAAGAGGATGAACACGGACTGCAAGCAACTGTGTCTAAATTGTGCCAGCATGCCTTGCTAGACGCCTTACCATCCCCTGTTATGAATAGACATAAGGCAGGAGAATAGAGTCAGGCAAGGCAGGACCAGGAAAGGACTTAGGTGAGGATCAACAAGGCACGGTGTGTTTCCAAGGCAAGGCAGATTTCCAAGGCAAGGCTGTTTATTCAAGACCTGTGTTTATCAGACGGAGGAATACATAAGGGGGGGTAGGACTATATATACCTTTTGGCAATATGGATGCCAAGAGATATTGGCTAATATGATGGGGTTCTGGGGTGAGGCACAGTAAGTGTACCAAGATAGAATATACTAAAGAATAGACTAGAATCTCACATGGAGATATGTCAGGGGTCAGCAGATCATGTACTAGATCATGTGACATGTAGTTACCATATATGACATGGGACTACATAAACTCTAATGGGAAGCTTCCATTGAATGTTGTGTTGTGTAATATTGACTTAGAGCTTTCAAGAAGTTGCTAGAATGTGGTAGAACTTTCTAGAAGGAACAGGGATTTCTTCACTGACTTGATTTTGCTAGATAATTGGAGACCAGGGATGTCATGATCACATGACATCCCCTGCCATGCCAGCATACTGGTGCATGTTGGTTCAATCTACACCAAAACCCATTACAAGAGCACCCTGCATCAAGTTAACATGTCCAGATCAATGCATGCGCTTCAGAGCAAAACTACCAAATCTTGCCAAACTGCTCATTTAGACCCAGGTTCATTGGTGCAAGTGATGTTGTTTCAGCTTATAACATCAAACCAAACTCAGCCAAGGGCTATGCTTATGCATCAAGTTGCACTTAAGCATGCTATTACACCTGACCATCAGCAATTTACATCTAGTGAACTGACTTTCTGCACTATTGCCCTGCCAAAGTTAAAGATGACTACCACTGCTATAAGGACTATGTTCATGAGGATATTGCTGTGAAGAAGAATGCTGTGCCCTCAAAAGACTCATTCAGTAACTATGCAAGCTGGCTACAAAGGAGAGTCTATCAAGCTGACATGTATATATGTCAAGAAATATAGTATTTTGGTGCTCTACCACCACTGAAGAAAATTGCATAATTCCAGCAATAGAGGGTTCAGATCTACAATGAAATATACTGCTATATGTATACATATGACCTCAATTGACTGTTAGACAGGCTTTTGGACAGCATAGTATCCTGAATTGCAAAAAAAAATGTATAGATCCTCATTAAATGATTGCTGGAGGAAGATTTACCAAATCTGTAGCCGCTCAAAACAAGGCTGAGAATGCAAGTACTCTAGCTATTAACCACCATTTTGGACTATCTACTAATGGAAAAGATCTCAGAAACAAGCACCCTGAGTTGCAAGGATCCTGATGATATATAATACATATATATCCCACTGGAGTATGGATATGTACTACACAATCCAATGGAAGAATGCTATATTTGTATCAAATGTCTTGATATTAAGACTAGTGTACCAGGAGCCAAATGTAGAGCTGTTAGACATGCTATCACTCTGTTTAAGTGTCAAAACAGTGGGAGAAAGTTTTATACAAATCTAGTAATATCAACTCAGAAAGATTCTACCACCAGCCAGAGAGAGTGAGGCAAATAATTGCCAGCCTGATTGGAGTACACAACCAAGTAACAGTTGGCCAGTATATAAGCTGCAAGCTACTCAGAAAATAACATAGTTTGTTATACTTGTTATATATATATCACTTATTACAGTAGGAGAAAATGCTTGGTGCCATTTAATTCTCTGAATTGGATCAGAAGAACTGTGAATGATCAAGTCACTGCCAAGCTCTGCAACTCAGAAACTGATATAGTGGAGTCTGATACCAGAGAACTGATGAAGCTAGCTTGCAAATGCAGCTTATTTGATCAAATTTGGACAACTCTATCAAAAGGTATGATTGAACTAAGTGGATGCCAATTTTGACTATATTACTCTCAAGTAGTCAAATATTCTGGACAAATGATGTCATGAGGTCTTGCATGCTCAAACACACCATGGTCCCACCTGTAAGGAAGTCCAGAACCATCCCACCAAAAGAATTTCCCTTGGATCATCAGTACAAAAAGAAAAAGAAGAAAAATGGAAAACACTACTACCGCAAATTAGGGTACTTCCTAAGTGAAACTAAAGCCTATGTGGGTTGCATTTGGACTATCTGGCAATGCAGATATGCTCCATGGAGTCTCTTGTAAAAAGATCTCATGCCAGAAACCCCAGAGGAGCCTTGAGACTTCAACAGCATCTTCTAGATCCTGTAGTATACATTGGAGCAGACTATTTAGTGCAGAAGTCTTGATGTCTGCTGTATATAGATCTGAAAGAAAAATGTGCAAGGATCAACCAGATGGTATGTATGGATTCTGAAGACACTGAGAATATCAGTTAGTCCTGCAAGCCAAGCTCAAGGTTGAAAATAACTATGAGGAGAATAAGGATAATCAAAGCCCTTCTTAAGGGAAATCTCACTTCTGGAAAAGTGCCAGCACCTACTCCGCAATTACATCCTGAACAGACAAAAGCAACTGTATCAATCCAAATCAGTAGAACCACTCTAAAATAGCTACCAAACAACCAATGGCACCTTTCTGATACCAAACTGGGTAAAACAAGAAGCAAGTGGACTTTGAATATACTGCAAATGAAATAATCAGTCCAAAGAAAGTTACTGCTACTTAAGGAAGACAAAGATGACCACTCTAGATCAATTTGTAGATCTGAATCACTAAACAGACATGGTTCAAGTGGGAGCGGGCCATCCCAGCTCAGAGTTGAGCAAAAACACTTTTTTGGCCATGTTTGTATGTGCTGCTGTGCCAGGAAATAAGGAAACTCCAGATCTGCTGTAAATGACCAAACCTTAACTTGGCCCAGTATAGGTCATTTCTTTTACCTCAAATAGAGCCTACATGATGGAAGTAACCATCCCTGAGCCAAATATGGACATACAGTGAAGTTGTCTAAGTGAATTAGACTTTTGCCTGGAAATAAGGAAACACCAGATCTGCTGTAAATGATATAACCTTACCTTGACCAAAAGTGGGTCAATTTTGCTCAAATAAGAAGCATTGGATAGCCCAGAGGCAATATATCAGTATTACAGTCTGCCGATTAGACTTAGAGCATTATGCAATCTTGTACAACTGATCAAAACCAATGACTAGCAATTTGATCAGATCATTATGATTTTTAGGCATACTCTTAAGTAGATGTGCACACTGAGTTACAAGTTTTTTTCTGTTCAAATAAGCTGAACACAAATGCATATACTGTTGGATAATATATTAGTCCAGTATGCAACGCAGCTAAGTCTTAGATGCTTATTACAGATTGCATACTCTCAATAAGTATTTATAACTTGTGAATATTTTGTTGAGCGGGAGTGTTGAAATTATCAAGTTGTCACCAAAATATTCATGCTAACTTAGTCACATAGATCTTATTCTTTGATTAGTATTCTGTCCTGACCAATATCTTGTTAGGATTTACTTAGAATATTTTCGCAAAATTATCAGGTACCCTGATTATGATCTTTCTCAAGTTGTCCAAAAGCCCCCAAACTTTGCACACATATTCTTGGGACCTTCATTTACAATTCTACACATTCTATTGCTCTACTTTATCAAAAGTATAAATACCATACTTTTGAATAATAAATCTACAAGTGAATCACATGTAAATCCTCTAGTTCTCCACATCACTTCCAACACTCCTCAGAATATTGAAACAGGTATGAGCTGACAGCATACTGACTAATATAGGTGTTGGTGATGTTATGATGGCTACTTGCTGGTCTTCAACTTGGGGTACTGCTTTTGCTACATTTGCCTTTGCTTTTCAACAATATCTCTATGCTGATGACCAAGCTATAGATGGGTCATTTCAAGCTAAGTGAGCCCTTCAAGCTACCAGAAAAATCTGAAAGAATTAGTCAGATAGTACAGAGTATCTGCTAATGTAAGTACTTCTCATGGACTCCAATCAGCTTTCATACTCATATGCAACAATACAAATGCGTAGACTGGATCAACTGAATATGTACAGATTCAAATTGCATTCTGAAGCCATTCCTACCAAGAGTATGTTGGAAGCATTGGGACTCATATGTGAATATTGTAGGAATATTTATCCAGAAGGGGATCACCAATGCCAACTTGAATCATCTACAGTTGTTGGGCATGGGGTTTGTAATGGGATTTGAGCAGTTATACTACAAACATAAAGCTGAACACATGGATCTCTACCACTACTGTATCCATTGCTAGACTTTTCTTGGTCACAAGCCAGCTTCTACATCATTCATTATGGAGCCCAAGCAAAGAAGAGACAGAGCAAAACTGTAAGGGGGACTAGAGTCCAGCAGGGAGAAGGAATATATTTAGCTAAATACCAAGAAGTATTTGTAGATATTTAGGAGGTATTCTTGGCAGCAGTGGTGGCAAACAAGCAAATGTTTGCAAGATGTATATGGAACCAGCAGTACAAGGTACATTGCATCTTTGCAAGTATCACACTAACAAGCTGTAAAGTTGCAGTAACAGAAGTGTGTCAATTGCGGCAGGTGTGCTTGTTTGTAGAGGTTAGTAAGCAAGAGACAATATTTTCTTTTATTTGAACTATATGTGGAATATCCAAGATAGTATTGGGTATGCAAATACAGAGGGGTGATTCTACAGTAGAATGTATGAATTGTACAGGGGAGGTAGAAAAAGAATATACCATTTAAGGCAATTGGATGTCCTGGACAGTTGGATCCATTTAAATAGTTGTAGAGCACAATAAGACCACCATAATACCATGCAATTATTTTCACAGCACTAATCCTATCTTGTCATGTGCTATCACTTTTTTTGGCAGTAAAATTAGCAAACACCATTGTGGTCCTGCCATAAGATTGTTAAAAGGGTAACTAGTGTCAAGCTGACAGTGTCATGACAGTCAATAAATGGGATCCTGATGGCTGATCTGGATTGGATCCACACACAGGCCCAAAATATTTTTCATAGGTAACTTCTCCCCTATGATGTGAAAGCATATTCTATGGGCTTTATCTTTGCGCACTTTTGTTGTGCTTCAAACACTATAGATTTGTTCTGTTGGATAGTGCCTCATTTAGCCATGAGTGCCAATTGATGCCATAGTGTACCAGGGAAGCCAAGTGAGCCTATACTTGGCCACACAGTGCAAACCACAGCTGTGCATCTTCCTGCAAAGCAGCCCCTGTGTCTCACTCATTGTACTGGAGAAAATCCATTTTTTGACCTTTTTTTGGATTAATGTTGTGCATGATATATAAGAGCACAGAAGAACTGAAGACATGCACTTGGTACTTGATACCCATGGTACTCTGAATCTAGCTCCTGTAGCTTGTATTATATCACAAAATCAATGGCACTATCTTGGTCCACTGGTACTATCTGGCATTATGAGTGCTTTGTATAGGTCTTACTTTAGGGCTAATATTTAAATATAGTGCATGATAGTACCAGTGGACCAAGATAGTGCCATTTATTTTTGTGATATAATACAAGCTAGAGGAGCTAGATTCAGAGTGCCATGGGTATTGTGTAACAGTTGCATGTCTTCAGATCTTCTGTGCTCTTACACATCCTGCACAACATTGAATCAAAAAAATATAGGCCAAAAAATGGATTTTCTCCAATACGACGGGTGAAACACAGGGGCTGACGTGCATGAAGATGCAGAGCTATGTTTCCCACTCTGTGGCCAAGTTTGGGTCTGCTATGCCTCACTGGCATGCAATTGCACTATTTGCCACTCATTGCTCAATATAGTACTATCCAACAGAACAAGTCTTATATGCTGTTCCTCTACTCTTACATTGAGCTACTTGAGTGCCTTCTTTGCAGCAAAGGTACTCCTCTCTCTACCTGGGAGACTGATTGCTCTACATGTATTATTGACCCATTGTGTTTCTGGAATATTTCCTAATTTCTTGGTGCCATTGCATGTATGCAATCTGCTACTGAACCTAATTATCTCACTAATGCTTTGGAATGAGCTGACAACATACTTGCTAATACTGCTGGTGGTGATGTTATAATGACTACTTGCTGGTCTTCAAATGAAGGCACTGCTTATAAGACATTTGCCTCTGCCTCAGCATTATGGTCAGCTTGTAGTGCTGCAAAGATTCCCTGTTGCCTACTTGACTGAGAGCCTGGGGAGTCTGCATTATTAGACTTACTCTGTTGGATAGTGTCACATTGAACCATGAGTGCCAAATGCTGCCATAGTGTGACAGGGAGGCCAAGTGAGCCTATACTTGGCCACAGCGTGTGAAGCATAGCTTTGCATCTTCATGCAATGCAGCCCCTGTGTTTCACCCATTATGTTGGAGAAAATCCATTTTTTGACCTTTTTTTTGGTCAATGTTGTGCAGGAAGTGAAAGAGCATAAAAGGATTGATGATATGCATTGCGTACTCAGTACCCATGGCACTCTGAATTCTGCTCCTGTAGCTTGTATTATATCACAAAAATGAATGGCACTATCTTGGTCCACTGGTACTATCTGGTAGTATATTTAATTATTTGCCCTAATGTAAGACATATACAATGCAATTATAGTGCCATATAGTACTAGTGGACCAAGATAGTGCCATGCATTTTTGTGACATGTTACAAGCCACAGGGGCTAGATTCAGAGTGCCATGGGTATTGAATACCAGATGCATGTCTGTAGTTCTTCAGTGCTCTTACACATCCTGCACAACATTGATCCACAAAAAAACGTCATAAATGGATTTTCTCCTGCATCATTGGTGAAACACAGGGGCTGCTTTGCATGAGGATGCAGAGCTATTCTTCATACTCTGTGGCCAAATATAGGTTCACTTGGTCTCTCTGGCACACTATGGCATCATTTGGCACTCATGGCTCAATGTGGCACTATCTAACAGATTGAGTCTAATGTCTCAAATACCAGACTCTCTTAAATTCACATGAGTATTGACCAAAAGGTGGTACAATAGTGTTACATTGTTGAAGGTCAAGCTGTTTGCCCAATGAACAAGACTACATTGACTCAACGCCATAAGAGAAGAGAAAAAGACCATGCAGCTATTGTGGCAAGCCTCACAGCCATGAAGCATGCAGACAGCATAGGGAGTGCTACAAGGATTGTGGCCAGTGTTTTGCCACACAAGTTATATTTGACCATTAATTAGTCACTACTGCACTGACATTATCTTGCTGGCCAGTTGATATTTATATATTAGCATCTGACCATCTTTGTCACCTTGCGCAAACTGAGTCAGGTGAGTTTGTGATGCCTTTACACTCACCTCAGCCTTCTGAATATAGCATGCAGAGTGATAGCTCCAACAAAGAAGGTTCACTGATTGATTGTGAGCCTACTTCCCTTGACAGCAGTACCATGTATGAGCCTGGTCTAATCCCAATATGCATTGAGACAACACCTGTTGAAACAAATGCCAAGGATATTTATGGTGCCAAGTGAGCCCAGTAAACCATCTACTGGTGAATGATGTAATATTGTGGCTAGAGAAGTTGCATGTTTCAACCAAAATCAGTAATGGGAGCTTTGGGTTTTATTACTACTACTTGTCAAAATCATTCCAGGATGCAGCTTACCATGTACATGGTACAAGTGGACAACCATCATGTGGCTAGCAACATATGATCCAGAGACTGTCCTGACACCTGCCTGTGTTAACAGTGGCATGACATTCACACCCAATAATGCTACCATTACACATGTACAAATTGTCAGGAATCCACCACTATTGAGGGAAAAGATTGTTCACACTCCGGATATATTCCAGTAATACCCTGTCTGAGGAAGTTAAGGCAGTCTGACAAATATTGCAAAGCTATACAGTACTGCACTCAGTATCAATCAAGCACAAACATATCCAACATATATGATGGCGAACATTACAAACCACTAAGTAAGGAATCCTTTCACTTTCTGATTTTAGACACTCATTCACCTCCTGCATTTGTGTACATTGATTGGCTATTGCCTCTTTTCACATGCCTAGAGCTAATAGAGCTGAATTTGATTCATCTGGCTTATACTTTATATATAATAGTCTGCAGTACTCCTATTGTAACTCATATATTCCAAATATGAATATATCTTGCAATTCCAGGCTCTTGGTAATTGTTTGAGACCTTAAAGAGATATCTTAAGCTTGCAGACCAAATGGGGGTCATCCTGGTCAGCAAACCCTTTTGGCTGGTCCATACACATATCCTTATCAAGTTTTGCATTCAAAAATCCAGCCTTTACATTATTTTATGCATAAAGACATATATTTAGCTGCAATACCTAATATCAATCTGATATAATTAAGCTTGGCTACAGGTGCAAAGGTCTCAGTATTGCCACAAACTATTGTGTGAGAGTATTCTTTGGCCACAAGTCATTCTTTGTATCTTTCAATTATATTATCTACCATGTATTTTGTCTTGAAGACCCATCTTCATCCATTTAACTTTGGCTGATTGGTTAAGTGACCAATTCACAAGCTTGATTTTCCATTGGGCTGGATACTCCTCAGTCTTTGCAGATCTCCAAAACCTCATCTGAAGGATCTCAAAGGTCTATGTTACAGTCTGGGGCTCATTAACATAGACTGAATAGGCATAGGCCCAGTTTGTTTCTTCTCAAGAGCCATACTGAGTCTACTTCATGAAGCTTGGGGCTAGGCTGTTGTTTGTTGTCTGCAAACCTCTTGTACCACTCATGGGCTAAGCATAGTGCTTTCCTGTGTGTATCTTAAGTTTCTGGAATGTTTGACACATGTTCAGTTGCTAGGGGGTTGGTGGGGCTTGTTGGAATCTGAATATCTAATTGCAGATGGAAACTCTCTGTAGAATAGAATAGGGTGAGACCAGTTGCACTATTACATAAGTTGTTGTAGGCAAATTCTGCAAGTGGTTGCCGCTTGGTCCAGTTGTCATGCTGATGATTGATATAGCACCAGGGGCATTGTTCAAGGATCTGGTTAATTCTCTCAGTCTGACCTTCTTACTGAGGAGGGAAAGCAGTTCAGAGCTTGACTTGCACACTAAGATATTGCATGAAGTGTTGCCAGTATATTGATATGAGCAGGGGTCCTCTATCAGATACAATGTCACTGGGTATACTGTGGAGCCTGAAAAAGATCTAGACAACTAAGTAGACAGTCTCCTTGGCATCTATGTTTGTTGAGCAAGAAGTTAAGTGAGCCATCTTTGTGAGTCTATCTGCCGCCAGAAGAATTGAATTAGATTGGTTAGGTTCTGGGATGTAGGTAACAAAGTCCATGGAAATTGACTTTTATTGCTTATCAGGGATTGGCAAGGGCTGGAGAAGTTCATATGGCTGGTATATGGCAGATTATGCAAAATTTCATGTATGCAAGGATTAGTGGTACTCCTTGACAAGGGATAGCATCTTGGGCCATCAGAAGTCTCCCATGACTGTATTCATGGTTTGGTGATACCAAAATATCCTGCAGCCATTGAATCATGGCATTAATGATGATGTCCAGTGGAGTATTAAGGTCTGGGACAAACAGTTGGTGCTTGCGGTAGCTGATGTCATTGAATAAGTACAGGTACTGGAGGTTTGGGAACCTGGGTGGTGGGTTAGTGGAAGACTTGAGATATTTCCTGATTGTTGCAGCTGTGGAATTGGTAGCTTGGCTGGTCTTGACTTTTTCACCAAGTAAAGATGCAATAATACTAGAGGACTGGGTTTCAAGGAGTTCACAGTGTCTTTTGTTGAGTGCTGAGTTTTTCATTTGCCAACAGTCCTAATTCCTTTCTTCAAGGGAATAATCCACCTTTCTAGACAGGTCCTCAGCTTATCCTTGTTTTGCACTTGATCTATAGGTGATGCAAAGTCAAAATTGGACAGAAAGAGAGACTATCTAGCATGTCTCTGGTTTAGTCCTCTTGAGGTAGTAAAGTACCCAAGGTTCTTGTGGTCACAAACAATCTTTATCTTTTGGCTGCACCATCAAGTCAGAGTCTCCATTGCTCCAAGGTAACAATAATTGCAAGTAATAACTTGTCCTTATGTATCATAGTTTACTACTGCTGAGGTTACCATACTTTTTTTGAGAAAGATGATTAGGGCACCTACTGGTGACTTAGGGTGCTTAATAAAAACTTTCTGGAGGTTTTCTTTGACATAGCTATGGAGCTCTTGCAACTTAGGCTGTGAAAGGGTGTGATAGGACCAAAAGGTGGGCACTGTCCATCTTCAAGGTCATGGGGACAATCACAGAGCCTATGTAGTGTGGAAATAAGTAGGAGTCTGCCCAAGTAGTAATACATTATAAACTGGTACTTAGTTCAAGGATGTATAGCAGAATATTAACTTAGAAATCACCTTATCAGATATTTACTAATTATTAGGAACTATTAAAGTACAAAATTTTAGGAAAATCTGAAACTTGTCCAAATGAGTTGCAACTTGGTACATGTACTCCTGAGACTAGTATTGACCAAGTGGTTACATTTACATAACCTGGCAATAAGTATAAAAGATGTGTTGCAACTGAATCAATCAGCAAGTGAATATCATGTAAATATTCTAATTATACATTTCACTTCCATTTACCTCTTTGTTATTTCAACATGTGCTGGGAGTAGCTCTGCCATCTTCTTATCAAAGACATGAGCAAACTCTTGATACTTGGCAGGTACTCCATTGGAGGGGGTTCCTTCAGTAATGATGGGCTCCTGGGTCTGGTGTAGCTTGGGAAAAGACACTTTTTTACATGAAAAGTCAGATGCTTTTATGGGGTTTTACATGGTGAACTCTGGGGGATACCAGGGTTTTGGTCTTCCAGTTGATAACAGGATATGCTGACTAAGCCATGAGCTTCCAAGGGCCATGGAATAGTGAGGAGAGTTGATGATGCTGAAGGCTAGTGTCTCATGATGATCAGTACTGGACAGCTGAAGTAGACATGTCTCATGAGTAGCAGCACCAGAGGAAAGGGATCTTCCATCAGCAGCTTCTATTTGGACAGGCCTGGATTCCAGGACAGTGGTGATTCTGTGCTTCTGGACTAAGGACTGGTCAATAAAACAGGAAAAAGCAACAGAATATATGAGGCCAAGGACATTGACAGGGCTGGATTGAGGGATGTGGATCTTTACAGGCATTCTCAAGAACTGGATGGACTTGGTGGTGTACAATGCTTTTTGAATGTGTTGAATATTCATTGCGGTTCAGTTGCAATTCTTTCATTTTAACTGGAAACAGGAGTTTCTCAACCGTTCTGGAAAAGGCTGTTCACTGGATGACTGTAGGTGTTTGAAGCTGTACTTCTTGTCAGTACAAGACTTAGCAAAGTGGCCTGGTTGGCCACAGTAAAGGCAGCAGCTTGCCTGTTGACATTTAGATCTTTCTACTTTTGTAAACTTATCGTATTTCAAACTGTCAATTTTCATGAGATCATCAGGCATAGTACTAGGTGACCAGATTACTGGGAAGGAGGTTGTCTGATATATATATCAGAGCTTCTGCATCTTCTGGAAAAGGCAATTATCACATTGGATGACTTGGTGCATAGCTTCACCCACGGTAGTGTACTCAGGGAGTGTGAGTAGTGGGTCACTGATTTCATCATTAAGTCCATCTTGAAACTGACTAATAACAGCAGCATTGTTGTATCCAAGAGAAACGCTTAATAAAACTCTTGATTGGTTTAACTGAACCTAGGTGACCACTAGATGCAGAATCTTGAAATTATCAGAAAGTGGCAGAAATATTAGCAGAGAGGTACTGGTCTAATGATGGTCTTGTATACAGCTGGGTTTGGCTATAAAGGTAGCAGAGTTGGCTTGCTATGCAGGCTAGGCTGGGTGTGCTTGGGAGTGCTGTATGTGCTAGGCCTGGATAGACACTTGAGTGCAACTGTTGTGTTCTTATCTTTGTTTAGACGCTTGAAATCATGGTAGGTGGGAATCTGAATAGGCTGTAGAGTATTTTGGCCCTCAGGCTGAGCAACAGAGTGACTGAGATCTGCATTGTTTTGTTGCAGCTGACCAATGGCAGCTATGAGGCTTGCAAAGCTGTACTCTGGACTGGGCATGTTGAGTTGGCAGGAGGTGGAGAGGTTTCTTGAGCTTGTGCAGAAATACTTGATGCTACTAGCTAATGTATGGATTATAGGGCCACTAGTTTGGCAAAAATGTAATTATTGGGCCGCAATTCCCGACCTTGCATAATTTAGCATCACTTCAGAAGGTATTAGCCCCTAATGTCCTTTGATTGAGTATTGTACTAGAGTTTCCAATACTCTAGCATCTGTAAACTGTGCCAGCAGGGTAGCAAGGAGAATGCAGCTTTGGCCAATAATTTTACAGCAGTGGAGTGTCTTTGCCTCTAGAGGACAAGACTAGGGGAAGACTGAGAGTGATACTTGTAGTAGGTATTCATTTACAAGTTCTTGTCCAGAATTATGGATAAAAGACACATATCCACAGGTAAGTCAAGAGCAGTCTGATAAAACTGTTATGAATAGAAACAAGGGAGGAGAGCAGTGCAGGCAAGGCAGGACCAGGAATGGACTTTGGTGTGGATTAACTAGGTAAGGCAGATTCCAAGGCAAAGCTGTTTATTCAAGACTTGTGTTTATCAGATTGAGGAATATATGAGGGGAGATAGAACTATATCTACTTTTTGGCACCATTAACAACAAGTATTTTATTGTCTTTTTCAACAGTTGCTTTCTTTACCATGGCTTTAAACTCCCCAAACTTAGGTAAAGCCTCTACCATACTTCACATAAAGTAGACTCACATTCATCTTGTAAAATCATCAATAAAAGTGCTCAAATACATGATCAGGCCTTAAGATAAAATTTGCACAGGTCCCACAGATCTAAGTAAATAGGATCTAATTGTTCTGAGTTTTGATTCACCTGGAGATCCCAAACAATTATCTGGCTTGTTGCTCATAGATGCAGGCTCTTAAGTGATCAAATCACTTATTTAACTAATTGGCCAAAACATCCATTGCCACATACAGCAAGAAACTGACATTTCCTGAAGGCCTAATTGTGTTATGATCTGCTGCCTGAAGGTTTAAGTTAGATCAGTTTTTAGTCAAATCAATTAGTATATGTTTAGGTTATCAGTATATCTGTATTATCTATCAAATCAGTAGCATTAGTCAGCAAATGAATCAGCAGATCCTTATCACACAGAAATAGATATAGTAAGTAGGATCTTATTGGGTAATGATGATGCAATCAAATAAGTCATCAGCAACAGCCTACATTAGGAAATACAATTACTCAGCAATTGATCTGGCAAAATGTATATAAGGAGCTGCTGGAACCTCAATAAAGAACAGTCCAAGTTTAAGTGAATACAATACTAGCTAAACTCCCTATTCCTCTACAACTCTTATACCAAGACTTGTAACATTGGTAGCAGCAATAACCAGAGACCTCCCTCCTGAAGAAGGAAGAAGCCTCCCTCAAGATGTCCAAAAATCAAGAATGGAAGAATGCTATGCAGCAAATCTTGGCCCAGCAGCAACAGTTACTCCAGATCCTTAGCCAGCAACATCAAGGAATGACTACCATGGCCCAATGCCAGCAAAACCCCGCCAAGAGCAACTTTAGTGTGAAGGCCAACTGGTACCATGGTAGAATCAATGAAAACCTGGGAACTTGGCTCTTCCAGATTGAAAAAGCTTTCAAGGCTAAGAGAATTGCTCCAGAAAGCAAGTTACATTATGCAGCCTCTTACCTGGCAGACGCAGCATTACAGTGGTACCACAACAAGTTCAGGTCATCAACCATGATGGGATGCTCTACAATCTCTACCTGGGATGAGTTTGTGTTGGAAATTCAGGATGCCTTTAACCCCCACACCAACAGACACTATTAAGAGGAAAATTGAAGACACTCAGACAGAAAGGAATGGTCCAAGAGTACATCTATGAATATAGATGTCTACTTGGGCAAATTGAAAGAATGGACCCTCTGGATCAAGTTGAATACTTTATTGATGGGTTAAAAGAAAGAACTTGTAAGGAAGTGAATTATCAAAGACCTCAGAATATTTAAGAAGTTATCAAGATTGCCATTGACTATGACTCAGCCATGTTTGGAGTTGGGAAGCCCACAATGACTAATCAGAGAGGCTACAATCACTATGAAAGAAGACAATCAGAAGCAGTGCCAATGCAAATAGACATTATACAGAAGAATCCTACCTTAGAAGAATGTAAGAAGAAAAGACTTTGCTTTAACTGCCACCAGCAGGGACATATTGCAAAGTACTGCCCTCAGAGAAGAGAAGGACACCAGCCATCAAGAACCTTCAACTTTATTGATGCTCTGGAGCAATGTAGCATGGAGGATGAACTTGAAGAAGACTCAGAACTCACCTTCCATATGACAGAAGAGTACCTTTCCCAGATGACCTCAAACTCAGGAAGGCTATTACACTTGAATGGAGTAATCAATGGAGTACCTGCCAAAATCATGATTGACTCAGGAGCATTGCACAAGTATATGTCAGAGCAATTTGATTTGAAAGCTGAAATCAACTCAGAACCCACCATATCAACTTCAGTCCCAACTGCTGATGGGAACTCTCACATAATCAACCATACTACTCAGCCAGTAAGGATGAAGATCAATGACTATGAAGAAGATATACATGCCTATATATTTGGGAACTGCAAGTTTGACCTTGACTTGGGAAAACCTGGCTATTTTGTTGTAATCCATAGATCAACTGGAGAACCCATGCCACTCAGATACAGAAGGACAACAAGACCTACAAGCTATTACCTGCCAGACTGGATTTTAACTTGGTCAGTTCCAGTGTGTGTGAAACAAGTGAACTTAGCAAGACACAGTTCTGTTGAGCACTACAAAAAGGCACCCAGATGTTCCTCATGGCAGTATTATGGGAGGATTCCTCTACTCCAGTACCTCAGAAGGTACAGACTCTCTTGAAGGAATATTCAGATGTATTTTCAGATGAACTTGTAAGCCTACCACCAGTCAGAGACATAGATCATGCCATTGACACAGGAGATAGCCCCCCAGTGAGTAAGACACCTTACAGAATGAGTCCATTGGAGTTGGAGGAGATGAAGAGACAAATAGATCAGTTATTGGAGCAAGGATATATCAGACCCAGCAAGTCACCATGGGGAGCACCATTTCTTTTTGTGAAGATGAAGGATGGAACACTTACACTGTTCATTAACTACAGAGCCTACAACTCAGTTACCATGAATAATAAGTACCCCTTACCCAAGATTGATGAACTTTTGGACCAAGTCAATGGAGCCATTCTATTCAGCAAGATTGACCTCATGTCAGGATACAACCAGATTAGGGTGAAGCCAGAAGATATCCTTAAGACAGCATTCAGGACCAGATATGGACATTATGAGTACTTAGTCATGAGTGTAGGCCTCACCACTGCCCCTGCAACATTCTTGACACTGATGCAGACTGTTTTCCAGGAGTACTTGGACAAGTTTGTGATAATCTACCTGGATGACATATTGATATACAACAAGACGGAAGAGGATCACAAGGTGCACATTGAAAAGGTCTTGAAGAAGCTAAGAGAGAACAAGCTATATGGCAAGCTAGCCAAGTGTGAGCTCTTCAAGGAATATGTTGAGTACCTGAGACACATAGTGACTAGCACAAGAGTGACCTTAGACCTTAAGAAGGTTGAAGTTATCAAGAACCTGAAGCAGCCCCATAGAATATCAGAGCTCAGATCATTCCTTGGAATGGTTTCCTATTATCAGAGATTTGCCAAGTCCTTTGCAAGTGCTGCTGCCCCTTTAACTGATATCCCCATGAAAGACAATAGCTACAAGTGGGACATAGCTTGTGAAACTGCCATCCACATGCTCAAGAATGAACTTGCTAAGCTGCCAAGCTTAAGAATACCTGACTTCAGGAAAGAGTTTACTCTGTGCAGAGATGCTTCCAATTATGCAATTGGTGGAGTGTTGAGCCAAGAACACAAGGGAAAGGACTACCCTGTTGCCTTTGAATCCATAAAACTGAACTTAGCAGAACAAAACTATCCAGTGCATGAGAAGCAGATGCTTGCTACAATACACTGTTTGAAGACATGGAGATGCTATATTGAAGGAGTCAAATGCACTGTGACAGCTGATCATGGCTCCCTCAAGTATACATTTACTGAGAAGGTACTCTCTAGAAGAATGCCAAGATGGAGTGAATACATTCAGCAATTTGACTTAGAGATTGTCTACTGCCCTGGAAAAAACAACATGGTTGCTGATGCCTTATCAACATTAGAACAAAATACACAACTCAACTTGGTGCATGAATCAGATTGGCCTAGCCTATTACCAAAGTACTAGGAGGACCAAGCCATTCCTGATGAGGTGGATGAAGATACCAAGAAGATAACCCAGGACAAAGCCAGCAAATTTACAGTACAGGATGAAACACTCTACCAAATTGTTGATGGAAGCCCTGTTGCCTATTGCCCTTATGTTTCTTGCCTGGATTTATTACATAAGCTACACAATGGATATGGACATCTTGGAATTGAAGGAACCTATAGCCTTGTGAAAGCCAGAGCATGGTGGCCCATAATGAAACAAGATATTGAGAAGCTAGTGAAAACAAGCCCAAATTGCCAAATCAACCAAGGCCAACCACAGAGAATTGCTGAACTCTTTCTCTTGGAGCCTGTAAGACCATTTGAATGATGCACATTGACTTTATTGGAAGACTGCCAACTACCAGGAAATGCAACCGTTAGATCCTAGTAGCAATTGACCATGCCACCAAATGGCCAGTTGCTAAAGCTGTACCTATAGTCATTGAACAAGAAGTTGCAAGTTTCATCTACCATGAGATCCATATGAAATTTGGATGCCCTGTGGAGATTCTTGAGTCATAACTCAGGGGCAGCAACAGCTAAACTGACTGATGGAGACTCTGTGCCTGTAATAGCTAAGAACCTACTCTCAGTCAGTAATGTAACTACTCAGGGACTGAAATCTGTTTTACTAAGCTAAGCTGGTTGATGTTAAGCAAGAATGGATAAAAATCAATATTGGGAATCAGAAATCATAATATAAAGAAGATATCATACAAGATCATTGTACCTGAGTATTTCAAAATTGCTAAAACTGAGGTGTATTTTGTTAAGACAATGAATGAGGCTTTAGGGACCTTCAAGCACCTCAAGAACACGGCAGAAGCACAAACTGGGTGTAAATCAAAGTTACTTTGAAGTGACAATGCTAAGGAATATTGCTCAAAGGAGTTTGCAGAATACTGTTCATATGCTGGTCTATCTTGACAGTTCACTGCTGCACATTCTTTACAGGAAAATAAAGCAATAGTAGTCATGGCAAAATGTTGAAGCTGATCAAGGGCAAGGATCTGGTATTGAGGAGAAATCAGATCAGAAAGCCACTGAGATCATTGGCCAGCTACCTGATGATGCAATTACCACTAATGAACAAGATAGGTACCCAATACAGTCAGATAGAAAAGAAAACTCTGCTAGCACCATATCAGAACAGATTATGCCTGTTTGGAGGTCTATCAGAATAAGAAATGCCGCTGAATTTGTTGTGATGAATTATGATTAGTTTTGGGGCTTGTTCTACAATTTAGAGGCTAATCAAAAATATACAACAACTTCCAGTATGCTAGCACTGAAATAGTTTATTGGGAGTTTGATATACCAATAGACAATATAACTTTGACTAATATCCTCAATCTTAGGTTCAAAATATACTATAGGCAGTGTTTCTCACTTCTACAGCAGTGTTCTGACCTTCTGTCAACTAATGGGCTTATTTACTTTTATAGTAACTTTTCCTTATTTGAAAGTCACTTTCCTTTCTGAGAAAATGTTTCCTAATATGGAAATTCTGACCTCCCCTGGAGTCTAAAGGGGTGTGTTGTAGAAGTCTCTAAAGGGGTATTTAGACCTAAAGGGGTGTCCAAAGGGGCATCTTTAGTGTCAAGGAGCTTCTTGTAATGGTCTCTAAAGTGGACTTTTCACTAAAGTGGTGCCTGAAGGGGCTTCTTAAAGGGGTCTCTACAGGCGTCTTTAGACTAAAGGGGTGTCTAAAGGGGTGTCTTAGGAGTAACGGGGTTTCTTAGAAGGGACTTTTCCAACAGACAAGTGGTAGTATCTTGTAGAGCTTAGATTGGAATCTTGTGAGCTTTGCAGTTTCTTTACTGATGTAGTACCAATCAAAGTCAGAATACTTGACAATGCAAGTGATGCAGGGGAAGTCTTATAACCTTTAAGCTTGTAATTGTAGAGTGGAGATTCTAAAAAGAGAGGCTCTCCTTTATTTTTTAGCTGGGGAAGTCATATATATCAAATTACTGAAGGATCGAATTCTTTTGCAGTGGCGCAGGTTGGACATAGGTGCAGCACCTGTGAAGATTTCACATGATTTGATTGGCTGGTTCAAAAGTTACACACAATGAAATTCACCATAGTAATCCCAGCAATAAAGACCTAGTATATATAATAATTGGATTCTTTTGGTCATAACTCCATAAGTACTGCTTCAAATAAGCTGTAATTTGAAAAATGTGTTGGCTACTATGTGTTCTGTATGATATAATATTCTTGGGTGGTTTGCTTGTCAGGGTCTGCAGTATTTGTTCTTCAAAGTTGGAATTTCTTGATCTTACCCTTGTGTGCTACAATAGCAAAAAGCAAAATAAAGAAATGAGTGCAATATTGGTTCTGAGATATTGTAGTGATGGAATACTTTTCATTACCACAGATTGTGGTAGCAGAAATTCAATGACCATGAAGAAGCTTATCTTGCCTTATGTGCCAAGCCTCAGAGTCTGGAACAAGCAATAAAAGTACATGTGGTACTTCATAGCAACAAACCATGCAGGAAAGGTACTATTCACTGATGATGGCAAAGATATGGTAGCTATACTAAATGAAAGAAAGTCAATAGGGTGGGAGTGGGTCTACAAAATCAAGATAACCTCAAATGGTCCTGTTAATAGGTACAAAACTACATAGGTGGCTGAAAGCTATTTCCAGATGTATGAACTAGACTTCAGGGAACCATCTGCTCTGGTAGCCAAATAAACTCTGTTAGGACAGTTCTAACCTTGGCAGCTGTTCTCAGTCCAGATCTACACCAAATGGACATGAAACAGCCTTGCTAAATGGGGATCTGCACAAAACCATATACTAGAAGCAATAAGAAGGTTTTACAAATCCAAATAACCCCTATAAGGTGTGCAAACTTATGAAATGGTTGCATGGGCTTGAGCAGGCACCAAGAGTATTGAATAATAATGTGGACAAATATCCAGAGGAGATGGGTCTCATCATTAGTACTGCAGATTATAATAAATATGTAAAACAGGCTCAAGAGTGAATGATTATCCTGGTACTTAATGTGGGCATGGTAATTGTCACTACAAGTGACCAGAAAGCACTTAAACAGATAAATTAGACCTCTGCAGCAAGTCTGACTTGAGAGATCCTGGAAAACTGAGCTATTTCCTTAGAATTGAAGTCCAATTAAATATTGCTGCATTATAAGTCTTGATATAAGACTTCAGTTGCTAACTAAATGTATTTGCTCATGTATGTGGTGGGTACTGACTCATTTAAATGCATCATTATCACCCAGTTAGATTCCACTAAATTTATGTATATATTTCTCTCATTGCATGAATCTGCTGATTGATCTGCTGACTAATACTTCTGATTTGATAGATCATACTGAAGTACCAATAGACCAAACATAAGACTAGTTGACCTGACTAAAAACTGATGCAACTTATACTTTCAAGTGGTAAATCTCATCACTATAGAGAGAATCTTAGAGAATCAGGTACACCAAGGACAAATATACATGCTTCAAAATGGAAATTGTAGGTCTGCAGCAACCCCCATGGACTACAGCCTGAAATCATGCAAATCTTACCAGGTTTGAATGAAAACAATTCAAATATGGACCAAAACTTTCCCTATTAATCAATAGTTGGTAGCCTGGTGCATTGTAAGTGTCTACATGTCCAGATATTGTGGTGGCAGTTGTAATAGTCAGTCAATTCAGGTAGAATTATAGTACTGATCATATCACAGCAGTTAGCAACTCTTCAGATATCCAAAAGGTACTATTAGTATGGTTCTGGAATACTCTGGAGCAAGTACCAGGCATAAATTGAATGTTCATAGTGATTTAGATTGGGTAGGGATCTAATTGACAATCACTCAACCATTGCACATGAATTTCTATATGCAGGTGCAACTATTACTTGGAACCAATAATAAACCACCAACTGTGGCCCATATAGAGCTGAAGCTCAATATAGGGCTGCTTGTCAAGCCACTAAGGCATCTATACAGCAACAGAAACTGTTGAAGACTTGAGCTTCAATTGAGATGAACCAACATGTACTTAAACAGATAATTAAAGTCCTGTTTCATCAGCTGGGAAGCCTACTAATCATGCCAAACTCAGCACATAGATACAAAACACCACCTTGCAAGGGAATTTGTATTAACTCTGAAGCTGCTACAGAATTCTCATGGATGCTGAGGAACCCTCCTTACTTTGTGTTATAAATTTATTACTTCTCCAAAGGCATAAATACTGAGCTTCTTTATGAATATTCTGTAAAAGTTTCAGGGTTAGTATGTAATGTTTAGTAAAAGTATTAATTTGATCTTTACTATAAAGGAATAATCATAGGATCATAGATGTGAAGAAACTGGCAAAGTTGGGGCTGCAAACAAGTCCTTCAGTGACCAAGACTAGTCTAAAGTTGTGAAGTAAGTTTTAGCAGCTGAATGATACCAAATAGTCCAATATTGCAACAGCATCAGGATCATGAATGTTGCATGGGCATTAGTGAGGCCAAAACTCATGACTAAGTACTTGTAATGTCAATAGCTGGTCCTGAATGCTGTCTTTAGGGTGTCTTCCAGCTTCACCCTAGTCTGATTGTATCCTGACACAAGGTCAATCTTGCTGAATAGAGTGGCTCCATTGACTTGATCTAAAAGTTCATCAATCATGGGTAAGGGGTACTTATTCTTCATGGTAACTGAGTTGTAGGCTCTGTAGTTAATGAACAGTGTAAGTGTTCCATCCTTCTTCTTCACAAAAAGTACTGGTGCTTCCCAATGTAACTTGCTGGGTCTGATATATCCTTGCTCCAATAACTGATCTATTTGTCTCTTCATCTCTTCCAACTCTAATGCACTCATTCTGAAAGGTGTATTACCCACCAGTGGGCTATCTCCTGTGTCAATGGTATGATCCACATCCCTAACTGGTGGCATGCTTGCAAGTTGATCTGGCAATACATCAGAATATTCCTTCAAAAGAGTCTGGACCTTCTGGGGTACTGGGGTAGAGAAATCCTCCTGTATACTGCCATGAGGAACATCTGGGTGCCATTTCTAAGCTCTCTACAAGACTGTGTCTTGCTCAGTTTACTTGTTTCACACACACTGGAATTGACCAAGTTGAAATCCAGTCTGGCAGGTAACAGCTCTTAGATCTTGTCCTTCTGAATCTGAGTTGCATGGGCTCTCCAGTTGATTGATGGATTACAACAAAATAGCCAGGTTCTCCCAAGTACAAGGTCAACCTTGCAGTTCCCAAATATATAGGCCTGTAGATTGTCTTCATAGTCATTGATCTTCATCATTACTGGCTGAGTAATATGGTTGATTATATGAGAGTTCCCATCTTAACTCCAAACATAGCTGAGTCATAGCCAATGGCAGTTTTGACGGCTTCTTCAATAGTTTGGGGTCATCAATAATTCACTTCCTTGCAAGTTCTTCCTTTCAACCAATCATTAGGTACTCCACTTGATCCAGGGGGTCCATTCTTTCAATTTGTCCAAGTAGATATCTATCTTCACAGATGTGCTCTTGAGCCATTCCTTTCTATGTGAGTGTCTTCAGCTTTCTTCTAAGTAGTGTTTGTTGGTGTTTAGGTTCAAAAGCATCCTGAATTTCCAACACCAACTCATCCCAGTTAGAGATTGTAGAGCATCCCATGATGGTGGCTGACATGATCTTGTTGTGGTACCACTGTAAAGCTGCATTTGCCAGGTAAGAGGCTGCATAATATAACTTGCTTTCTGGAGCAATTCCCTTAGCCTTTAAAGCTTCTTCAATCTGGAAGAGCCAAGTTCCCAGGTTTTCATTGACTCTACCGTTGTACCAGTTGACCTTCACACTGAAGTTACTCTTGGCAGGGTTTTGCTGGCTTTGGGCCATGAGAGTTGTTCCTTGTTGCTGCTGGCTCAAGATCTGGAGTAACTGTTGCTGTTGGGCCAGGATTTGCTGCATAGCATTTTTCTATTTTCAACTTTTGGACAACTTGAGGGAGGTTTCTTCTTTCTTCAGGAGGGATGTTTCTGGTTATTGCTGCTACCAATGTTACAAGTCTTGGTATAAGAGTGGTAGAGGAATAAGGAATTTAGCTAGTTCTGTAATCAATAAACTTGAACTGATATTTATAGAGGTTCCAGCTGCTCCTTATATACATTTTGCCAGATTAATTGCTGACTAACTTTATTTTCAATGTAGGTTGTGGCTGAAGACACATTTAATTGCATCATCAATAGGACTACTCAGAAATAAAGCCTACAGAATAGGCAATGACTGTATGGGAGGGAGAGACTGTTGTGTTTATATCAAAGCCTAAATGTCAAAAGACACTGAAGAGCTATGAAGCAGTTAAATACATTTTTGACCTTTTTTTTGAAAGGATTGAAGATATGCATTGGGTACTCTATACCCATGGCACTCTGAATCTAGCTCCTGTGGCTTGTAACATGCTACAAAAATGTATGGCACCATCTTGGTCCACTGGTACTATGTGACACTATATTTAATTATTAGCACTAAAGTAAGATCTATACAAAGCACTTATGGTACCAGATAGTACCAGTGGACCAGGATAGTGCCACACATTTTTGTGACATGTGACAAGCCACAGGAGCTAAATTCGGAGTGCCATGGGTATTCAGTACCTGATGCATGCGTTCAGTTCTTCTGTGCTCCTACAAATCCTGCACAACATTGATCCACAAAAAAATGGCAAAAATTGATTCTCTCCTGCATCATAGGTGAAACACAGGAGCTGGCTTGCATGCGGATGCAGAGCTATGTTTCACACTTTGTGGCCAAGTATAGGTTCACTTTGCCTCTCTAGCACACTATGACATCATTTGGGACTTGTGGCTCAATGTGGCACTATCCAATGGAACAAGACTATTTACTGTACCAGTCAGGAGAACAGATGCATTTGGTCCATAGTGTGCAAATTGCATGCAGGGCTTTTTATGCGCAGCTATCCTTGTCAGATCACATCACTCTTGACTCATTGTTGACCTCAGTGCATGTCTTACAATATTTCTCTTTAAATATACTTGTCGGTATCTTGATGCAAATGCATGCCAGTGCTTTCTACTCAGATTCTCCTATCTCTGGTGGCTCTCTGGAATATACAGTTCTGCCAGATTAATATGTAGTGCCTGAATATCTGCATGTAGGCACATCATAGGTGCCTGGACCATACTAAAGTCATATGACAACAACTCAAACAGATCCAACAGTGAGTTGTTTGGTCTGGATTGTGCTTGTAAGCTCATGGATGGAGTTTGTCTGAGCTGTACTAAAAGTAGGCTGCAACTTAGTATATGGATCAGAGTAACAGATTTGAATACATGGCAATCAACAGAGATTCAACCATATTCTATGGAGTATCAGATAAATCAGACTGATTGAATTAAATCAAGTCTACTCATTCTTACACAATCACTTATCAATCTTGATACAACTTACTCAACTGAGTGGCCTTTTATCATCAGTCCCTTCTCTGCCATCCAATTGTTGTTTGACATATAAGAGGAAACCTATAAGAAGTACTGTGGATAATACACCTTAATATTCTCCATGGGATCCACTATTATATATCTCTGCTGCTACCAAAAATAAAGTCCTACAAGGTCTTATCCCACCATTGGTGGGAACAAAGTCTTGAGAGCCTCCATTCCTATCTGACAGCAATGGATAACAACCTTGCAATGGGTATAAATGACTTGCAACAAGTTTGGAAAGCTAGGTTGAGAAGCTTGAGTAGACTTCCATTTGATAGAGTGCAGTGCTGCAATTTCTATATCAGGAGTACTTTGGGTCCTCTCCAAGCAATAGTAAACTGACCTCATTGAGGGTAGAGGCTTATTTATTCTGGCAGTTACAAGGCACACTGTGTGAAGTTTTAAGCACTTTCTGACATTGATGGTAACATCTGGATTTGTGGGCCATTTGCTGGAAGTATGAATGACTAGTCACAATAGGTAGATGATCATCCTGTCTTGGTACTTGATGGACTCTCATTAAACAAGTACTCCACCAGCAAATCCTGCTGACCACTGATTCTAATCAACCTGATTCTGCTGCCTATCTTACAGTATCAGTGAAGGGATCTGATGTTAGCCTCACTGGTATCTGGGCCTAAATCACTGCTCAGCCTGTAGACTATCTGTATTCTTTGGTGGATGAGTTTTGTGTACTTTCCAGCAGGATACCAGTTATTGGTCATCATATTCAAGTGCATGTTATTACCTGCATTGGATATACCACAGCCATGAGCAAGATAGCAGCTTTTCTGGCCACAATAGACATTATTGCTGTATAATATGTGAGATTCAGGGGATTGGCTTCATAACTCATGCAAATAATTATTATCTAAACACCAACACCAGGAACATCATCTTCCCACAGAGAGAACATAGCAAAGGCCACATGCAGTAAAGTTGGCAGGCTGTAAGTCATTGACCAGAACATGGAATTAATTGGAAACTGGAGAGAGTGAATATGAGGGGTATTTATTAGAGCAAGCCCTTTCCACTGGAAGCAATGCATTTGCTTTCCACAATGTTACCATACAAATGATCAAGTTGTACATGGGGCATTTCAAGCAATATGAGCCCTTCAAGATACTAGAGAAACTTGAAAGAATTGGCAAGACATTACAGGGTTACCACTACCCTTAGTACTTTGCATGGGCTTCAATTAATATTCATATTCATATTCAACAATACAATGCAAGGACTGGATGACATGGGTTTCTAATTATTCAAATGACTGTCTGAAGCCATCTCTACCATGAGTACATAGGAAGCATTGGAAGTCATATGTTGACATTATGGCTATATTTATTTGTAAGTGGATGACCAATGCCACTTGACACATCTGCAGCTCTTATGCCCGGAGTTTGTGATGGAATCTGAGCAGCTATACCATAAACAAGAAGCTGAGCACATAGATCTCCACTGCATGGGTTATCAGTTAAGTAAAGTAAAGATGGGTAGTGCACAATAGGCAACTAATTTCTAATAGGACAACTTTACAAAAGTATGCTGGGTCTCTCTTGTTTACAAGCCAGCTTCTACACTATTCAGTACACAATTCACACAAATAAGGGTCAGAGTGCACCTATAAGGGGACTGGAATCCAGCTGGGAGAACAAATCTATTGGTTGAATCAATCCAGCATGTGTTTTCAAGATATATATGTTATCAGTAAAAATAGGTATATTGTAACCTTGCAGGGATCACATTAAATGCCATAAACCTGAGGTGATAGAAGTCTGTCAATTGCCACTGGTGTGTGCACATATAGAGATTAGTAGCAGGAGGTTGTAGTTATTTTTTATTCTAACTACATGTGGAATACCCAAGGTAGTTTTGGGTAGGCAAATAAGGAGGGGTGACCCTACAGTGGTAATATGAATGACACAAGGAGGGGTACAAATATGAAATACTATCTGCTATATCAGTAAGGGAGCATTAATCAGAACCAGCTGTAGGACACCATACTGCTGTTATGATGCCAGCAACACAAATGCACTGACACTATATAAATTCAGCAACAAGAAGTAAATAATTGTAACATTAAATATTTATAAATTTACATTGTAAATACCAGACTAGGGTATTCTCAAGATGCATATGGGGTAGCACTAAACCAATTTGGCAACAAGGACGAGGTACCTTCATCTTTGATAGTCATAAACCAGGGTTGTGAATACCCAATTAGGGGATTTATTAAGTTATAAATATGCTGACACTGTACAAAATAAGTAACAAGAATCAAGCTCTTGTATTTTTATCAACTTACAAAGCTGGGTTGTAGTTACTAAATTTGGACTTTTGTCAAGATACAATTATGGTGACACTGAACAAAATTGGTGACAAGGTGTAAATAATGGTATCTTTAAATACATACAAAACCTTGTTGTCAAAACCAGATTAAGGAGTTCTCAGGGTGCAAATGAAATGACACCATATAGATTCAGCAACAAGAAATGAGCTTTTATGTCTTAAAAGTACACAGAATTTAGTTGTACTTACTAGATTAGGAATATTTTAAAAACACAACTAGAGTGACACTGTTACAAGTCTTGGTATAAGAGTTGTAGAGGAATAGGGAGTTTAGCTAGTATTGTATTCACTAAAACTTGAACTGATTTTTATTGAGGTTCCAGCAGCTCCTTATATACATTTTGCCAGATCAATTACTGACTAATTATATTTCCTAATGTAGGTTGTGGCTGATGACTCATTTGATTGCATCATCATCACCCAATAAGATTTTACTTAATATATCTATTTCTGTCTGATAAGGATCTGCTGATTCAATTGCTGACTAATGCTACTGATTTCATAGATTATACTGATATACTGATAACCTCAACATATACTAATTGATTTGACTAAAAACTGATCTAACTTAAACATTCAAGCGGCAGATCATAACAACACTATACAAGCTCAACAATAGAATACCAATTTTTATATTTTTAACAATTTACAAAGTTAGGTTGTAATTACTAAATAAAAGAGATGATAGGATACAAATCCACTGACATGGAACACAAGGTGTTTCAAAAGGTCCAACCTTAATTTATAAAAAACTTCTTTGCAAACTAAATTTAAAGCTATGTTGGAATATTAAACTTGAAAGTCCAATATCAAATCTGTAAAAAGCTTTTAAAGTCCCGAAAGTGTGATTTAAGACTTAAAGTTTGGCTTGGAAACGGTTTGAACAGTTTTAGTATCTGAGAAAATCATTTTTAAAAAATGATTACACAAAGTTAAAAATAATATACAACCTAAGAAGTTGTAGAAGAAACATCCATTTCAAGAAAAGATTAGAATAATTGATATGTCATTACAAACATACTTATCTTGTACCTTATACAGTTTTTGCTTGTTCTAACTTCTTTGCATATTGTTCAGCTTTCTTCTTCAATCTAATCATTTGTTTTGTATATATCAACTTCACCTAATATTACTAACAAATCACCTATCTGAGACATAACTTGATATTCTGTAAAGTACAAAGGATTTACTTCTAATCCACATATTCTTGCCAGTTCTACAGGCCAATACATTGTTTCACCTTGTTTGACAACTAAAGATGTAAAAATGTACTCTAATATGATGCTAGTATTTGCCTCTCTACCATTAGCAATTAAATGTTTAGCCATGACAACTTGAGGGGGTTCCACTTTTTGTTCATCTAGATTTTTAACAGATTTGATCATGCTTAAAAGATCAATGGGAACATTTTTTCTCAGAAGATGTATGATATGCTTATTATTGTTAGAAACAATTTCATCTTTGGTAACATTGTTAACCATACTGGTAATAGAACTATTATAAAGATTTTTTGCAAATTGGCAATATCCTAGCCAGGCATTTATAATACTTTTCTACTTAAGTATTTGATTTTTGTACATACTGTATCTCTTTTTAGACATTAGTATAATTTTGTCATAATATCTTTGAAGCTAAGAGCTATAGGTTGAAGAAGCATACTGGTAAAATATTTGTAAATGTTATTGCACAATTGGATATAAGTGGGTGCAGGGATTGGAGAAATAGGAATGGCCATGCAGGAATCAGTGTTGCTCTATATAACTTTGACTGGATAATTATCAGATATATGGGAGCCAGTCTGATCTACATATTTTCTACCCACATGGGTAATATATTTGGTGCAACCCAAATGGCCAAAATATTCATTTTTCAAAGCTCATGGTAGTGTAAGCTCTATTGGCACTAACCATCAGTGTGTTTTGTCTACAATCAAGAATAAGTTTTGTATAAATATCTGTTTTGTGCACTTTTTTAACTTTAAGTTTAACATGTTTGGGTATATCCACTAGATTTTTAACAAGACCAGAAAGAATGCCAACAGGTGATAATAAGAATTATGTTTGTATGTTCCCATTTCTGTGGTGTTGACAATGTTGGTAGTAAACTTATTCTTAACATAAACACACAGGCCAATATTATGAGCAACCATGATAGATGAATACAAAGACTGGAACTCTAAAATGCAACATTCTTTATATATACCATATTCAGCTTCATTCTACTATAGTACCCTTATTCCATGACTTTGGGTGGAACACTGCTGCTTTTTGCCACTGTTCATTCACTAGTTCCCATATATCCTGGTCTTCAGCCAGCACTGCAAGGTCTAACACCTGATCTATCAGTCTTTGAAGTAAATTGCTGCAATATTCAAGTGGGTTTTTCTGATCACTGCCCTTGAAGAAATGCTCCAACCTCCTGTGAAGCTTATTAATGATGCACGGCTACACAAGTGTACATCAGAGGCATTCAGAGTCATATGTTGATCTAATAGGAGTATTTATCCAGAAGCAGATCACTAGTGCAAACTTGACATATCTGCAGCTTTTATACAAGGGGTTTGTAATGGGATTTGAGCAGCTTTACTACAAGCATAAAGCTAAATGTGTAAATCTTTGCTGCTACTGTATCCACACGCTACTCCATCTTGCTTGGTGTATTGAGAATATTGGCCTTGCTTCACCTTTTGGAGTTTCCCATGGAGCAGATGTGTGGGGAGATAGGAAGATGAGTCAAGTTGCAGGTGCTACTATATTTCAATCTCATCAAGAATATAACCTTCAAGCCTGTCATAGATGAAATGAGTTGGCACATGGAGGACAGCCAGGAATAGTAAGAAAATACTAAAAACAGATGTGTATATGGAGATATGTATGCCTTTGGCATAAAGAGGCTACACTGCCCCCATGTGCTGGTAATCAGTTAGGTGATGCAAAGTTGGGTTGTGAGCTACAAGCAAGTAGTCTTTAGTATGAAGCTTTACCAATATATACAGGGATCCATTGGTCGCAAGCCAGTTTTCACACTGTTCAATAAGGAATACCAATTAACAGAGAACCAACCAAATGCCACTTTTGTATTGCTGTGATGAAAAATTTTGACTAAGTTTTTTGTGAAATCTGGGGTGCAAATTTTTTTATGGTTTTGAATAGTGACCTGATAGAATCAATACCTCTATGTCATTGGACTTTAAATTTGCCATGGCCTCTTGACAGGATCATCACAATAATTTTCATAGGGTATATCAATGAGGGTTTAAACTCATCCTATGTCTATTCAGTCAATATTGATGAGCCTCAGACTGTAAGAGAGGCCCTAAACAGCCCTCAGACAAAGTTTTGGAGATCTGCCATAACTGAAGAATACCAGGCCCTAATTGAAAATCAAACTTGGGACTTAGTCAAATAACCGATCAACCAAAAATCATTTGATTGCAGATGGGTCTTAAAGGCAAAACTCTATAAACAATGATTGATCTCAAAGGTGGATTCAATCCAGATCAGCCATCAGGATCCCATTTGGAGACCATCATAATACCAGCAACTTGGAATAAGAGACCCTCTTAACAAGCTTATGATGGGATCACCACAGTGTTTAGCTAATTTGTTGCCCAATAAAGTTCAAAAACTTGAAGGGGTTTAATTGGTGCAGTAACAATAATTGCATGGCATTAATGCAGTCTTAGTGCACTCCACAACTACTTCAGATGGATCTAAATGACTGGTGCTTCTAATTTCTTTATATGGCAAAAAACTTGACAGTGTTTTGACAGTCTCTTTGCAAGTCTGTAGCGGCATTATCATGGCAATTGTGAGGCCTACAGCTAGTTCTGTACAATGCTATCCTATCAATTTACCAAATGGTATTTTCTTCTTCCACCTCCCCTTGCTCAACTCATATATTTCACTGTAGAATCACTCCTCATTATTTGCTCACTCACTACTACTTTGGATATTCCACACATAGTTTGAATCAAAAAATGCTATGGCCTCCTGCTTACTAACCTCTACAAATTGCACACCTGCCACAATTGATATACTTCTATTACCTCCACTTCAGAGCTTTTTAGTGTAATACTTGCAAAGTTGGCATATATCTTGTACTGCTGGAAACATATACATCTTGCAAACATATGCTTGGATGCCACCACTTCTGCCTTGAACACCTCCTGAATATCTTCAGAGAACTTTTTGGTACTTGGCCAGTATACTCCTTCTCCCTGCCAGATTCTACTACACCTTATAGGTGCACTCTGGCTGTTGTTTGTGTTAATTCTCTTTTTAATGGTGTAGAAGCTGGCTTGTGACCAAGAGAAACCTGGCCTACCTTGGTAGATTTTTCCTGATAAAGATTAGTTACTTGTTCCACCCAACCCAACTTTGCATTACTTAACTGATTACCCACACATTGGGGCTGCTTAGCTTCTTAGTTCAATAAGCATAGGTGTCTCCATGCGCACATCTGTCCTCAGTATTTTCCAACTCTTCCTGGCTGTCCTACATGTGCCAGTTCATTTCATCCATGACAGACTTGATGGTTATATTCTTGATCAGATTGGGATATAGTAGTACCTGCAACTTGACTTATCTTCCTATCTCCCTACACATCTGCTCCACAGGAAACTCCCAAAAGGTGAAGCAAGGCCAATATTCTCCACACACCAAGCAAGATGGAGTAGCATATGAATACAGTAGCAGCAGAGATCTACATTTTCAGCTTTATGGTTGTAGTATAGTTGCTCAAATCCTGTTACAAACTGCTTGCACAGCAGCTGTAGATGTGTCAAGTTGGCATTGGTGATCTGCTTCTGGATAAATATTCCTACAATGTCCATGTATTACTTCCAATGCTTCCAATGTACTCTTGGTAGGAATGGCCACAGAACACCAATTGAATATATACATATCCAGCTCATCAAGCCTTTGCATTTGTATTGTTACCTATGTGTATGAATATTGGTTGGAGCCTGTGAGAAGAACTTAGGGTAGCAGATACTCTGTAATATCTTGTCAATTTTAAGGTATCTCTACAGGCTCATTTAGCCTGAAATTCTTCATATACAACTTAGTCCCATGCATAGGAATATTGCTGAAAAGCAAGTGCATTGCTCCTAGTGGAAAGCTTTTACTCCAACAGATACCATCCATCTGAATTATCTCTGGGTTCCAATTGATTCCATATTCTGGTCAATGACCTACAGTTTGCAACTTTGCTGCAATTGCATGCTGACTTCTGTATGTTCTCTCTCTGGAAAGTAGATGTTCTTAGTGCTGGTGTTTGGGTAATAATAATGTGTGTGAGTTATGGAGTAAATCCCCTGGATCTCACACATTTGGCAGCAATACTGTTCATTGTGCCCAGAAAAACCTGCTATCTTGCTGATGGCTGGAGTATCACCAATGCAGTTAATAATATGTGCTTTTACATGATGGCCATTTACGGTTATCCTGCTGGAAAGCATACAAAGTTCATCCAGCAATGGATACAGGTAGCTATCCAGGTTGGACAGTGATTTAGGACTAGATACTAGTGAGACTACCATCAGATTTTGGATATTTGACCACTCTTCATTATTGCACTCAATGGCTTCACAGATCTTCAATGTCTTTTGATTTTTAGACTTTTGTATAAACACCACATTGTCTCCTTCCCATGCTGTGATAGGTTTTTCTATGGGCTTTATCTTTGGGCACTCTTGTTGTGCTTCATAGACTGTAGGGTGTACCTCTGCTGTTACATTGGGAAATGGCTTAATTCTTGGCTGTGATGTTGAGCTACTTGAGTTCCTTCTTTGCAGCAAAGATACTGCTTTCTCTACCTGGGATATTGATTACTTTACACATATTATCTGCTCATCCTGTTTCTGTGTTGTGATCTGCTGCTTGAATGTTTAAGTTAGATCAGTCTTTAGTCAAATCAATTAGCTATATGTTTAGATTATCAGTATATCAGTATCATCTATCAAATCTGTAGCATTAGTCAGCAAATGAATCAGCAGATTCTTATCAGACAGAAATAGATATATTAGCTAGGAGCTTATTGGGTGATGATGATGCAATCAAATGAGTCATCAGCCACAGCCTACATTGGCAAATACAATTGGTCAGCAATTGATCTGGCAAAATGTGTATAAGGAGCTTCTGGAATCTCAGTAAAGATCAGTTCAAGTTTTAGTGAATACAATACTAGCTAAACTCCCTATTCCTCTACAGCTCTTATACCAAGACTTGTAACATTGGTAGCAGCAATAACCAGAAACATCCCTCCTGAAGAAAGAAGAAACCTCCCTCAAGATGTCCACAAATCAAGAATAGAAGAATGCAATGCAACAAATCCTGGTCCAGCAGCAACAAGGAATGACTACCATGGCCCAAAGCCAGCAAAACCCTGTCAAAAGTAGCTTTAGTGTGAAGGTCAACTGGTACCATGGTAGAGTCAATGAAAACCTGGGAATTTGGCACTTCCAGATTGAAGAAGCTTTCAAGGCTAAGAGAACTGCTCCAGAAAGCAAGTTACATTATGCAGCCTCTTACCTGGCAGACACAGCTTTACAGTGGTACTACAACAAGATCAGGTCAGCAACCATGATGGGATGCTCTACAATCTCTACCTGGCATGAGTTTGTATTGGAAATTCAGGATGCCTTTGAGCCCCCACATCAACAGACACTACTAAGAAGAAAGTTGAAGACACTCAGACAGAAAGGAATGGTCCAAGAGTACATCTATGAATATAGATGTCTACTTGGGCAAATTGAAAGAATGGACCCTCTGGATCAAGTTGAGCACTTTAATGATGTGCTGAAAGAAAGAACTTGTAAGGAAGTGAATTAACAAAGACCTCAGACTATTGAAGAAGCTATCAAGATTGCCATTGACTATGACTCAGCTATGTTTTGAGTTGGGAAGCCCACAATGACTAATCAGAGAGGCTACAATCACTATAAAAGAAGACAATCAGAAGCAGTGCCAATGAAAATAGACGCTATGCAGAAGAATCCTACCTTGGAAGAATGTAAGAAGAAAGGACTTTGCATCAATTGCCACCAGCAGGGAAATATTGCAAAGTACTGCCCTCAGAGAAGAAATGGACACCAGCCATCAAGAACCTTTAACCATACTGAGGCCATGGAGCATAGTAATACTGAGGATGAACTTGAAAAAGTCTCAGAGCTCACCTTCCATATGAAAAAGAAAACCTATCCCAGATGACCTCAAACTCAGGAAGGCTATTATACTTGAATGGAGTAATCAATGGAGTACTTGCCAAGATCATGATTGACTCAGGAGCATTGCATGAGTACATGTCAGAGCAATTTGCTTCAAAAGCTGGAATCAACTTGGAACCCACCAAATCAACTTCAGTCTCAACAGCTGATGGGAACTCTCACTTAATCAACCGTATTACTCAGCCAGTAAGGATGAAGATCAATGATTATGAAGAAGATCTACAGGCCTATATATTTGGGAGCTGCAAGTTTGACCTTGTACTTGGGAGAACCTGGCTATTTTGTTGTAATCCATCAATCAACTGGAGAACCCATGCTACTTGGATCCAGAAAGACAACAAGACCTATGAGCTATTACCTGCCAGACTGGATTTTAACTTGGTCAGTTCCAGTGTGTGTGAAACAAGTGAACTTAGCAAGACACAGTTCTGTAAAGTAAGAAAAGGCATCCAGATGTCCCTCATGGCAGTATTAAAGGAGGATTCCTCTACTCCAGTACCTCAGAAGGTCCAGACTCTCTTGAAGGAGTATTCAGACATATTTCCAGAAGAGCTTGTAAGCCTACCACCAGTCAGAGACATAGATCATCCCATCAAAACAGGAGATAGCCCTCCTGTGAGTAAGACACCTTATAGAATGAGTCCATTGGAGTTGGAAGAGATGAAGAGACAAATAGATCAGTTACTGGAGCAAGGATATATCAGACCCAGCAAGTCACCTTGGGGAGCACCAGTACTTTTTGTGAAGAAGAAGGATGGAACACTTAGGATGTGCATTGACTACAGAGCCCTCAACTCAGTTACCATGAAGAATAGACTTGTTTCATTGTGCCATTGATCATAGTGCCAGAGAGTGCTGTATATTCTGCTGTTAATTTGATATTTTAGGGTCATATGCATGTCAATTTTGATCCCAAATTGGCACTGTATGGCATCATATGGCACTCTGTGGCATGATCAGGCACCATCTGGCATGCTATGGCACTATTGGGCACTATGATCAGCTGGGATGCTGGAACAAGTCTAATAAGTACCCCATACCTTGGATTGATGAGCTCTTGGACCAACTCAATGGAGCCACTATTGTCAGCAAGATTGACCTCATGTCAGGATACAAGCAGATTAGGGTAAAGCTAGAAGACACTCCTGAGACAGCATTCAGGACCAGATATGGACATTATGAGTACTTAGTCATGAGTATAGCCCTCACCAATGCCCCTGCAACATTCATGACCCTGATGCAGACTGTCTTCCAGGAGTACTTAGACAAGTTTGTGATAATCTACCTGGATGACATATTGATATACAGCAAGACAGAAGAGGATCACAAGGTGCACATTGAAAAGGTCATGAAGAAGCTAAGAGAGAACAAGCTTTATGGCAAGCTAACCAAGTGTGAATTCTTCAAGGAACATGTTGTATATCTGGGACACATAGTGACTAGCACAGGAGTAACCTTAGACCCTAAGAAGGTTGAAGTTATCAAGAATCTGAAGCAGCCCCATAGCATATCAGAGCTCAGATCATTCCTTGGAATGGTTTCCTATTATTGGAGATTTGTCAAGTCCTTTGCAAGTATTGCTGCCCCTTTAACTGATATCTCCAAGAAAGACAATACCTACAAGTGGGACATAGCTTGTGAAACTGCCGTCCAGATGCTCAAGAATGAACTTGCTAAGCTGCCAAGCTTAAGAATACCTGACTTCAGGAAAGAGTTTACTCTGTGCACAGATGCTTCCAATAATGCAATTGGTGGAGTGTTGAGCCAAGAACACAAGGGAAAGGACTAAACAAACACAGTTGCTGACGCCTTATCATGATTAGATCAAGTTGCACAACTCAACTTGGTGCATGAATCAGATTGGCCTAGCCTATTACCAAAGTATTTGGAAGACCAAGCCATTTGTAATGAGGTGGATGAAGATATCAAGAAGATAATTTGGGATGAAGCCAGCAAATTTGTAGTACAGGATGAAACACTCTAACAAATTGTTGATGGAAGCCCTATTACCTATTGCCTTTATGTTTCTTGCCTGGATTTAATACATAAGCAACACAATAGAGATGGACATCTTGGAATTGAAGGAGCCCATAGCCTTGTGAAAGCCAGAGCATGGTGGCCCAGAATGAAACATGACATTGAGAAGCTAGTGAAAACATGCCCAAATTGCCAAATCAGCCAAGGCCGACCACAGAGAATTGCTGAACTCTTTCTCTTGGAGCCTGTAAGACCATTTGAAAGATGGGGAATTGATTTTATTGGAAGACTGCCAACTACCAGTAAATGCAACTGTTGGATCCTATTAGCAATTGACCATGCCACTAAATGGCCAGTGGCTAAAGCTGTACCTTTAGCCAGTGAACAAGAAGTTGCAAGTTGCATGTACCATGAGATCCTTATGAAGTTTGGATGCCCTGTGGATATTCTATCTAATAGAGGTGCAAACTTTATGGCAAAGATATTGGAAGCTTACCTGGAAATGCAGCAGATCAAGCACTTGAAAACCTTGGCATATCACCCCACAACTAATGGAATCACTTAATGGTTAAATGGATTATTTGGGAAATGCTGATCAAGTATGCAAATGGAGTTGTCAGTAGATGGGATGAGTATATAGACCAAGCACTCTTTGCATGCAGAGTTAGAGTACACAACACCACCCAGTAATTGCCATTTTACTTAGTGTATGGATGTGAACCAAGGATTCCAGGAGATCTCACACAACCAAGGCTTACAGAAACCTTAGAGGATGAGCTCAGTCAGCCAAGTAGACACCAGCAACTGGAACAAAGATGTCAAGAGGCACACACTAAAGTATCTCAAAGTGCAGAAAAGATGAAGCAGAGATTTGATAAGAATATAGCACCAGAAGCATTGACAGTTGGGAACTTTGTATTGCTAAGAAACAATACTTGGAAGAAGTTTGAGCCCCAATGGACAGGACCATTCAAGATCATCAGAGAATGTCCATTTGCAACTTACCAACTAGTGGACAAACAAGGCAATATCCAAGAAGACTTAGTGCATAGGGACAGACTTAAGCTTGCAAGACTTGCTGATAATACTGAGCCATCAAGATATTGGTATCACAAGAAAAGAGATTAAGGAGAACCCTCTCAACTTTAGCAGGGGAGCATGTTGTGATCTACTGCTTGAATATTTAAGTTAGATTAGTCTTTAGTCAAATCAATTAGTTATATGTTTAGGTTATCAGTATATCAGTATTATCTATCAAATCAGTAGCTTTAGTCAGCAAATGAATCAGCAGATCCTTACCAGACAGAAATAGATATACTAGGTAGGACCTTATTGGGTGATGAGGATGCAATCAAATGAGTCATCAGCCACAGCCTACATTAGGAGATACAATTACTCAGCAATTGATCTGGCAAAATGTATATATGCAGCTGCTGGATCTCAATAAAGATCAGTTCAAGTTTTAGTAAATACAATACTAGCTAAACTCCCTATTCCTCTACAACTCTTATGCAAAGACTTGTAACATATGGACTATTTCCTGATTTCTCTGGGCCATTGCATCTATCCTATCAGCTACTGCACCTAATTGCTTCATCAATGCTTTGGTTTGAGCTGACAGCATACTTGCTAATATGGGTGGTGATGATGTTATGATGGTCACTTGCTGGTCTTCACCTTGGGTACTGAGTTTGCTATATTCTCATCTGCCTGAGCATAATGGTCAGCTTGTGGCTCTGCAGAGGCTCTCAATTCCCTACTTGACTGAGAGCCTGAGGAGTCTGCATTATTACCTTCAATGGGCACACTGTCCACAGGGCCTTTTTTGGATGTAGCCCTGCTTGTTGCACTGAATGTCAAAGCAAGCTGTTGTCCAACCATTCTTCTGTTGCCATCAGTAGTGGGGTTTGGTTGGGAACCAGACAACTTTGCTTTATTTTTTGGCAGTATGCATGTAAAAGTGAGTCAAATCAAAGGGGAAATAGTGATACATATATGTGTGTATGTGGTGCTAGAGCTATATTTATAATGCTTATTATGGCTGATCAGCATTGAATCTTACATTCATGTAGGTACAATGTCTCATAGACAAGACTGTCTTATGTTCACATAAGTATTGATTAAAATGTTATATAATAGTACTATGTTGTTGAAGGTCAAACTGTTTGCCCCATGGACAAGACTACTTTGACTCAATGCCATAAGAGAAGAGAAAAAAGACCATGTGGCTATTGCGGCAGGCCTCTCAGTCATGAAGCATGCAGACAGCATAGGAAGTACTACAAGGATTGCAGCCAGTGCTTTGCTACACAAGTCATAGTTGACCATTCATCAGTCACTACTGTACCAACAGTATCTTGCAGGCCAGTTGATACTTCTATATTGGCACCTTGCCATCTTGGTTACCTTGCACAAACTGAGTTAGGTGAGTTTGTGATGCTTTTAGGCTCACCTCAGCCTTCTGAATATGGCATGCAGAGTGATAGCTCCAACAAAGAAGGTTCACTGAGGGATACTGAGCCTATCTCCTGTAACAACAGTACCATGTATGAGCCTGGTGAAATCCCTATATGCAATGAGACCACATCTGTTGAAACATATGCCAAGGATACCATATGGAGCCAAGTGAGCCCAGTGAGCCATCTACTGGTGAATGATGTAATATTGTGGCTAGAGAAGTGGTATGTTTCCACTAATATCAGTAATGGGGGCTTTGAGGATTTATTACTACTTCTTGCCAAAATCATACCAGATGCAACTTACCATGTACATGGTACAAGTGGATAACTATCATGCAGCTGACAGCATATGCTCCAGGGACTGTCCTGATTCCAGTATGTATCAACAGTTCCATGGCATTCACATCCAAAATGCTACCATTGCAACATGTCCAAATTGTTGGGAATCCACCACCATTGAGGGAAAACATTGTTTACACTCCAGATATATTCCAGTTATACCACATCTGAGGAAGCTGATGCAGTCCAATGAATATTGCAAAGCTATACAGTACCACACTCAGTATCAATCAAGCACAAACAAATCTAATATATTATTTTATTTCATGGCAAACATTACAAACAGCTAAGAAGCAAGGGCTACTTTGAAGGTATGTATGACCATGCCTTTGCGTTAGCACTGGATGGATTCTCATTAAACAAGTACTCCTCCAACAAATCCTACTGGCCACTGATTCTCATCAATCTGAATCTGCCGCCCATCTTATGGTGTTGGAGCAATAATCTGATGGTAGTCTCACTGGTACCTGGGCCTAAATCACCATCCAACCTGGATAGCTACCTGTATCTATTGCTGGATGAATTTTGTATGCTTTCCAGCAGGATAACAGTCAATGGCTATCATGCAGAAGTGGATATCATTATCTGCATTGGAGATACCCCAGCCATCAGCATGATAGCAGGTTTTTCCAGGCACATTGGACAGTATTGCTGTCAAATGTGTAAGATCCAGGGGACTTACTCCATAACTCACACGCATTATTATTATTAAAACACCAGCACTAAGAACATCATCTTTCCACAGAGAGAACATACTGAAGTCAGCATGCAATTGCAGCAAAGTTGGCAAGCTATAAGCTATTGACCAGAATATGGAATCAATTGGAAACCAGAGATACCAAAGATAGAGGGTATCTGTTGGAGTAAAAGCTTTCCACTAGGAGCAATGCATTTGCTTTTCAACAGTATCCCTATACTGATGACCAAGTTATACATGGGGCATTTCAAGCTAAATGAACCCTTCAAGATACCGGAGAAACGTGGAAGAACTGGCAAGATATTACAGAGTATCTGCTATCTTAAGTACTTCTCACAGGCTCCAATTACTTTTCATATGAATATGCAACAATACAAATGCAAAGACTAGATGAACTGGATATGTATTTATTCAAGTGGCATTCCAAAGCCATTCCTACCTAGAGTACATTGGAAGCATTGGTCATAATATGTGAACATTGTAGGAATATTTATCCAGAAGTGGATCACCAATGCCAACTTGATGCATCTACAGCTATTGTGCAAGGAGTTTGTGATGGGATTTGAGCAGCTATACTACAAGCATAAAGCTGAACACATAGATCCCTGCTGCTACTGTATCCATTCTCTACTCCATCTTGCTCAGTGTGTGGAGAATATTGAGCCTTGCTTCACCTTTTGGGAGTTTCCTATGGAGTGGATATGTGGGGAGATAGAAAGACAAGTCAAGTTGAAGGTGCTACCATATCCCAATCTCATCAAGAATATTACCTTGAAGTCTGTCATGCATGCAATCAGCTGGCACATGGAAGACAGCCAGGAAGAGTTGGAAAATACTGAGGACAAATGTGCACATGGAGACACCTATGCCTATGGCATTAAGAAGCTAAGCTGCCCCAATGTGTGAGTAATCAGCTAAGTAATGTAAAGTTGGGTTGGGTGCAACAAGCAACTGATTTTTATTAGGAAAACTCTACCAAGGTATGCCAGATTTCTCATGGTCACAAGCCAACTTCTACACCATTGAATATGGAATTCACACAAACAAAAGCCAGAGCGCACCTATAAGGGGGACTAGAATCCAGCACGGCAAAGGAATAGATTGGCTAAATGCCAAGAAGTTCTTTGCAGATATTCAGGAGGTATTCATGGCAGAAGTGGCAACAACCAAGCATATGTTTGCAAGATGTATATGTTACCAGCAGTACAAGGTATATGGCAACTCAATTGTGGCAGGTGTGCATGTTTGTAGAGGGTGGTAAGCAGGAGTCCATAGTTTTTTTTTGATTCAAACTATATGTGGAATACCCAAGGTAGTAGTGGGTAAGCCAATAAAGAGGGGTGGTTTTACAGTGGGATATATGAATTGCAGAAGGGGAGGTAGAAAAAGGAAATACCATTTGGTAAGTTGATATGGTAGCATTGTATAGAACCAGCTGTAAGCCTCACTACTGCCATGATAATGCCATTGCAGACTTGCAGAAAGACCATCAAAATACTGTCAAGTTTCTTAGGATAGGGTAGTAGTCTGGGTACTTCTGTCTATGGAGAACTTAATCCCTAAGTAGTATCTCAGGTCTCCTAGATTGGACATCTTGAGCTCTTTAGATAGGCTGGATTTAGTCCCTTCCAATGTTTCAAGGTTATTGGTGGCTATAATAAGATCATCTATATTAAGAGCTAATAGAGCTGGACTTGCTCAACCTGGCTTATAGTCTATACTCTTAGCTGCATTACTCCTTTTGAAACTCAGAGATTCCAGGTAAGAATCTATTTTGCAATTCTAGGCTCTTAGTGATTGTTTGAGACCATATAGAGACCTTTTGAGCTTGCAGACCAAATGGGGGTTATCTTGGTCAGCAAACCCACCAGGCCGGTCCATATACATGTCTTCAGCAGGTTCTCCATTCAAAAATGCAGCTTTTACATCCATATGATGAATAAAAAACATATATTTTGCTCCAATAGCCAATATCAATCTGATGTAATTAAATTTGGCTACTATTGCAAAGGTCCTAGTATAGTCATGTCCTTTTGTTTGTGAGTATCCTTTAGCCACAAGTCTTGCTTTGTATCTTTTGATTGTGCCATCAGTCATATATTTTGTCTCAAAGACCCATCTGCATCCAATTGATTATTGGTTGATTGGTAATTTGACTAGGTTCCAAATATGATTTTCCATTGGGGCCTGATATTCCACAGTTGGTGAAAGTCTTCAACACTTTGTCTGAGGGCTATTCAGGGCCTCTTTTACAGTCTGGGGCTCATGAATATGGACTGAGTAGGCATAGGCTAAGTTTGTGTTGTAAAAATTTGTAGTTCCACCTGAATATTCAGCTAACTTAGTCACTTAGATCATTACCTTCAAATTCTTGAGGATACTGACCAAACTCCTTGTCAGGATTTACTTAGAATATTTACCCAGAACATGAAAATTAGATAAGATGTCCAAACAGCCCCAAACTTTGTGCACATGCTCTTGGGACCTTCCTTAACCTATCCTACATGTAAGTTATGTCAAGACCATGTGAAAGTATAAATACTACCTATACATTTAATAATTCATTAAGTGAAAACCACCTTATCCACTTGTCCTCCCAATCACTTACAATATCTTGAAGACTCTTACAACAGTTTGTACCCTCATTGATATGGTAACTTAGGCTACTTTGTGTTTGGTTGGATCTCTGGGCATATGATACTGGAAAGATCACTTCTGGGATATTCCTGGCCACTGCTTCAGGCTGAACCATGGTTGTAGAGTCCTCTCAGGTGAACAAGTTCTCATTGATTTGCTCTGATGCAATTGTGATATTGGTACTTGAGATCAGATTTTTGTCATATTTTGGTGTCATTTTTTGTGAAAATTTTGAATTTTCATCAAACAGCATATCCCTGGACTTGATTAGCTTCTTTGCTTTGGTATTGTAGACACTATATGCTCTACCCTTATTGCGGTAGCCCAAAAGTACATATTTTACACTTTTTGGCTCAAATTTTACTAATTTCCAGGCAGTTTATTGGCATAAGCTGTACAGCCAAATATTTTGAGATGTTCAGCACTTGACCTCTATTCATACCATGCCTCAAATAGAGTAGAATCACACAGTTTTCTGTTATAAATCCTATTTTTAAGGTATACAGCTGTGGCAACTGATTCCACCCATAAATCATGTGAGAATCTTTGATTGTGGATCATAGATCTTGCCATATCCATTATGGATCTGTTTGCACATTCTGCTACTTCATTTTGCTATAGTGAGTATGATATGGTAGTCTCTTGCTTTATCCCATGAATTATGCAGAAGTGGATGAAGAGTTTTGAGGTATATTCTCCTCCATTGACACAGTGTGCGTGCTTGATTTTCTCACTAGTTTTTCTCTCCACCATGGCTTTAAACTCCTTGAACTTAGACAGAGCTTCTTCCTTTCTCTTCATGAAGTAGACCCATGTGTATCTTGCTTATCATCAATAAAAGTGATTAAATAGTTCATCCTGCTTGAGGATAAACTTTACCTAGGTCCACACAGATATGAGTGAGTTAGATCTAATTATTTCTTGGTTTTGATTAAACCAGAGCTCTTGAACAGTTGTCTGGCTTGTTTCTCATATATGCAGGTGTCACAGTGCTCCAAATCTGCTGGGGGATCAGTTTTTACTCCAGAAAATAGCTGATTTTTGATCAATTTGTGCAAAAAATCAAAATTGATGTGTCCAAATCTCCTGTGCTAAAGCATTGGTATTTCTTCATTTAAGTTATTTATATTGGCTACCCAATATGATGGAATATAAGTTAACGTATGCAGATTCTGATCTCTGATACCCAAAGCAATATGAGCACCATTTTGATCAGTGACCCTGCATTCAGAACTGCCAAAGCTGAAATTGAGTCCTTCTGCTGTGGCCTTGCTTAAAGATAGTAGGTTCTTGGCTATTTCTGGTACATAGGGTACTTCCTTAAAGGTCAATATATGGCTTCCTTCACTGCTTCTAAAGTTTACTTGGGCGGTTCCTTCTCCCACTGCATCAAGTGTTCTATTGTCACCCATGAAAACCTTCTTAATTGGATTTCTTGGTATTGGGTAAAAAGTTCTTTTTGGTGTGTAAAGTGTTGAGATGCTCCAGAGTCAATATACCACATCTGAGAATCCTTGTTTGTGGTCATATTTAGTGCAGATATGAATAGTCTACCTTCAGTTGTTGTATCATTTCCATGTTCAGGCTTTTTCTGCTAACTATCTCTCTTCTTGAAGCACTGGTCTGATGTGTCTCCTTTCCTTTTGCAGTAGTTGCAAAACTGGTTGCTATTGCCTTTAAAAGGTCTTGGGTATCTTCTTTGTTGATTATCATTGCTTATTAAAGTATTTTCATATTCCTTTTTATTAGCACTTGATTTTCTTAACTCATCCTTCTGTTGTAAAAATTTGTATTCCACCAAAATACTCACCTAATGTAGTCACTTAGATCATTACCTTCAAATCATAGAGAATACTGACCAAGTTCCATGTTGGGATTTGATTAGAATACTTTCACCAAAAATCCAGGTACCCAGAACATGAAAATTAGATAAGTTGTTCAAACAGCCCCAAACTTTGCACACATGTTCTTGGGACCTTCCTTAACCTAATTCCAAGTGTTTGTTATGCCAAGGCCATGTAAAAGTGTAAATACTACTTTTACATTCAATAAATCATTAAGTAAAAACACATAATCTACTTGTTCTCCCAAACACTTCCAATATCTTCAAGACTCTTGCAACAGCTGATGAGCACAAAGCTGTCACTCTTTGCAATGTCTACTACTGCTATTACTGGAATTTCTTGCTCTGCTGAAAAGTTGGATGGATCTAACTACCAAGTGTGGAAGGCGAAGATGAAGATGCTGCTACAAGAAAGAGGCCTTTGGGATATTGCCATGGGAGAAGAATGCCCTCCTAAAAATGTGGGAGAGGGAGCCTCAAAGTACCAGAAGAAAGAACAAAGTGCCTTTAAATGCATTTGCCTTAATGTTAAAGACAAACTGCTAACTCAATGCCCAAGAGCAAAAATGGCAAAGAATGCCTGGAAAGCATTAGAAGACACCTACCTGCCATGTTCAGCTGCTAAGAGAATGTATCTGAGACAAAAATTCTTAACTATAAAGATACTACCAGGAGAAGAAATGAAAAATCTAATTAACAAAATTACCCTGCTTGTGGATGAAGGGGAATCTGTGGGTGTACCAACTACCAATGAGGATGTGACTGTTACCATCCTGAATAGTCTGACAGACAGGTTTCAGGGCCTTGTATCAGCCCTAGAGTCCAGAACTCAAGATTTGACCTTAAATTACATATATGGAAGGCTCCTGGTGTTGTAAAAATTTGCAATTTCACCTAAATATTTGCCTAACTTAGTCACTTAGATCATTGCCCTCAAATCCTAGAGAATACTGACCATATTCATTGTTGGGATTTACTTGGAATATTTTCACTAAATACCAGGTACCCACAACATTAAAATTAGATAAGTTGTCCAAACAGCCCCAAACTTTGCACATATGTTCTTGGGACCTTCCTTAACCTATTCTATGTGTTTGTAATGCCCAGACCATGTAAAAGTATAAATACTACTTATACATTCAATAAATCATTAAGTGAAGACCAAATAATATACTTGTTCCCTTAATCACTTCCAATATCTCCAAGACTCTTACAACACCTGGATGAAGAATTAAGAAAATCAAGTGCCAATAAGAAGGAAGAATAAAATGCTTTAATAAGCAATGATAGCCAACAAAGGAGGTACCCAAGACCCTACACAGGCAACAGCAATCTGATTTGTAACTACTGCAAAAGGAAAGGACATACAGCAGACTAGTGCTTTGAGAAGAGAGATAGTCAGCAGAAAAAGCCTGAATATGGAAATGATGCAACAACTGAAGATAGACTACTCATATCCACACTAAATATGACCACAAACAAGGATTCTCAGACATGGTATATTGACTCTGGAGCATCTCAACACTTTACACACCAAAAAGAACTTTTTACCCAATACCAAGAAATCCAATTAAGAAGGTTTTCATTGGTGACAATAGAACACTTGATGAGGTGGTAGAAGGAACCGCCAAGTAAACCTAAGAAGCAGTGAAGGAAGCCATACACTGACCTTTAAAGAAGTACCCTATGTACCAGAAATAGCCAAGAACCTACTATCTGTAAGCAAGGCCACAGCAGAAGGACTCAGCTTCAGCTTTGACAATTCTGAATGCAGGGATCACTGATCAAAATGGTGCTCATATTGCTTTGGGTATCAGAGATCAGAATATATACAAATTGGCTTATATTCCATCATATTTGGAAGCCAATATAAGTAACTTGAATGAAGAAACACCAATGCTTTGGCACAGGAGATTTGGACACATCAATTTTGATTATTTGCACAAAATGATCAAAGATCAGCTAATTTCTGGTTTGAAAAATGATCCCCTAGTTAATTTGAAGCACTGTGAAGCCTGCATATTTGGGAAACAAGCCAGACAACTGTTCAAGAGCTCAGGTTTAATCAAAATTAAGAAAAAATTAGATCTAATTCACTCACATCTGTGTGGACCTAGGCAAAATTTATCCTTAGGCAGGATGAAGTATTGAATCACTTTTAGTGATGATTATACAAGATACATGTGGGTTTACTTCATGGGGAGAAAGGAAGAAGCTCTGTCTAAGTTCAGGGAGTTGAAAGCCATGGTGGAGAGAGAAACTGGTGAAAAAATCAAGAAAATATGCACTGACAATGGTGGAAAATATACCTCAAAACCTTTCTTTCACTTCTGCAAAATTCATGGGATAAAGCAAGAGACTACTGTACCATACTCCCCACAGCAAACAGAGTAGCAGAACGTGATAACAGATCAATAATGGATATGGCAGGATCTATGATACACTATCAAAGATTCTCACATGATTTTGGGCAGAATTAGTTGCCACTGTGGTGTATCTTAAAATAGGAGTTATAGCAGAATAATTTGTAATTCTACTCCATTTGAAGCATGGTATGGATACAGACCAAGTGCAGAACATCTAAGAATATTTTTGTGTACAGCATATGCCAAGAAACTGCCCAGAAATCAGTCAAAATTTGGGCCAAAAGTTTAAAATGCTTATTTTTGGGCTATTGCAGTGAGAGTAAAGCATACAAACTCTACAATACCAAAGCAAAGATGCTAATCAAGTCCAGGGATGTGTTGTTTGATGGAAATTCAAAATTTTAACAAAAAATGACATCAGATGCTGACAAAAATCTGATCTCATGTCCACTGTTGTAAGGATTGAATCAGAGCAAAACAATGAGAATTTTCTCACTCCAGAGGACTCTGCAGCCATGGTTCAGCCATGATCAGTGCCCAGGAATATCCCAGAAGTGATCATTCCAGTATCAAATGCCTGGAGATTCAGTTGGACAAGAAACAGCCCAACTTTCTATATCAATGAGGGTACAAACTTAACCTATGCCTATTCAGTCTATATTGATAAACCCTGGACTGTAAAAGAGGCCCTAAATAGCCCTCAGACAGAGTTTTGGAGATCTGCAATGACTGAGGAATATCAGGCCCTGATGGAAAATCAAACTTGGAACTTAGTCAAATAACTAATCAACCAAAAATCAATTGGATGCAGATGGGTCTTCAAGATAAAATACAAGGCTGATGATACAATTGAAAGATACAAAGCAAGACTTGTGGCCAAAGGATACTCTCAAACAAAGGACTTGACTATACTGAGACCTTTGCACTGGTAGCCAAGTTTAACTCCATCAGATTACTATTGGCTATTGCAGCCAAATATAAGTCTTTTATTTATCAAATGTATGTAAAAGCTGCATTTTTGCATAGAGAACCTGATGAGGACATTTATATGGACCAGCCTGATGGGTTTGCTGATCAAGATAACCCCCATTTGGTCTGCAAGCTTAAAAAGTCACTATATGGTCTCAAACAATCAGTAAGAGCCTGGAACTGCAAGATAGATTCTTATTTGGAATCTTTGAGTTTCAAAAGGAGTAATGCTGACTATAGTATATACTACAAGCCAGATAGAGCAAATCTTGTTCTATCAGCTCTATATGTGGATGATCTTATTATAGCTGCCAATAACCTAGCAACATTGGAAGAGACTAAATCCAGCCTATCTAAGGAGTTCAAGATGTCTGATCCAGGAGAACTCAGTTACTACTTAGGGATTAAGTTCTCCATAGACAGAAGTACCCAGACTATCACTGTAAGCCAATCCAAGTATATTCAAGATATACTAAAGAAGTACCAGATGGAAGACTGTAAACCGGCAGCTACCCCAATGGAGACAAACCTTAACTTGGTCAAAACTCAACCAAATCAAGAGAGCTTGGTGCCCTCTGAAAGCCCTGACTTTCCTTATCAATCTATGGTCAGCAGTCTGATGTATATTATGCTTACAACACGTCCAGATATCTCATATTCAGTGGGAGTTGTCAGCCAGCATAATCAGAACTATGGATCTGATCATATTGAAGCAGTTAAGCGGATTTTAGATACCTAAAAGGAACTGCTGATACCTGCTTAAGATACACTTAAAAGGATCTGGAACAGGATCTTGTGGGATACTCTGATGCAGATTGGGGACAAAATTTGGAAGACAGAAGATACACCACAGGATACACCTTTCTTTACTGTAAAGGAGCAATTTCATGGAATTCAAGAAAGCAACCAACCATAGCACTATCTACCACAGAGGCAGAGTACATGGCAGCCTGTGAGGCTACAAAAGAAGCAATGTGGTTAAGAAATCTTTTTACAGATTTAGGCCTATGTCAAAAAATGCCCATTACTTTATTTCAAGATAATCAAGGATGTATACAAATAGGTAGAAATCCAACTTTTCATGCTAGAACCAAGCACATAGATTTTAGACATCATTTCATATATGACAATATAGAGAATAACTTAGTTGGCTTAGCTTACTGTCCTACAGATGAAATGATTGCAGACATATTTACCAAACCACTAGCTAGAGAAAAGTTTGAATATCTTAGGTCACAATTAGGACTAGTCAGTGTGAACATTTAGCCAAGTGGGAGTATTGTAAGAATTTGTATTCCACCTAAATATGCACCTAACTTAGTCACTTAGATCATTACCTTCAAATCCTAGAGAATACTGACCAAGTTCCTTGTTGGGATTTACTTGGAATATTTTCACCAAAATACCAGGTACTCAGAACATGAAAACTAGATAAGTTGTTCAAACAGCCCCAAACTTTGCACACATATTCTTGGGATCTCCCTAAACCAATTCTACATATTAGATATGCCAAGACCATGCAAAAGTACAATTACTACTTTCATATTCAATAAATCATCAAGTAAATACCACATAATCTACTTGTTCTCCCAATCACTTCCAATATCTCCAAGACTCTTACAACACCTTCAGGAGCCTTCCATATATGTAGCTAAGGCTGAATCTTCAGTTCTGGACTCTAGGACTGATACAAGGCCCTGACACTTGTCTGCCAGGCTATTCAGGATGGTTACTATCACATCCTCATCAGTAGTAGGTATGCCTGCAGATTTCATCTCAACCACCAGCAGGGTAATTCTATTGATTGATTTTTCATTTCTTCTCCTGACAGCATCTTAGTAGTAAAGAATTTCTTGTCTAAGATACATTTTCTTGACAGCTGAACATGACTGGTAGGTGTCTTCTAATGCCTCCAAGGTATTCTTTGCCATTTTTGCTCTTGAGCATTGAATTAGCAATTTGTCTTTAACATTGAGGCAAACACTGTTAATGGCACTTTGTTTTTTCTTCTGGTACTTTAAGGATTTCTCTCCCACATTTTCAGGAGGGCATTCTTCTCCCATGACTATATCCCAAAGGCCTCTTTCCTGTTGCAGCATCTTCATTTTCTCCTTCCACACTTGGTGGCTAGATCCATCCAACTTTTCAGCAGAGGGGAAAATTCCAGTAATAACAGTGATAGACATTGCAGAGGGTGACAGCTTGGGGCTCATCAACTGTTGTAAGAGTCTTGGAGATATTGGAAGTGATTGGGAGAACAAGTAGATTATGTGAGTTTCACTTGATGATTTATTGAATGTGAAAGTAGTATTTGTACTTTTGCATGGTCTTGGCATATCAAACACATAGAATAGGTTTAGGAAGATCCCAAGAATATGTGTGCAAAGTTTGGGGCTGTTTGAACAACTTATCTAATTTCCATGTTCTGGGTACCTGATATTTTGGTGACAGTACTCTAACTAAATCCCAACTAGGATTTTGGTCAGTATTCTCTAGGATTTGGAGGTAATGATCTAAGTGACTAAGTTAGGTGAATATTTAGGTGGAATTACAAACTTTTACAAGAATATGGTAGTTGCATCTCACATGACCAGCTCACCCCTGGCATATCCCCATGTGATATTGTAGCCTGTTCTTTAGTATATTTCTATCTTGGCACACTTGCTGTGCCTCACCCCAGAGCCCCATCAGTATTAGCCAATATCTCTTGGCATCCATTTTGCCAAAAAGTGCATATGGTCCTATCCCCCCTTATATGTTCCTCAGTCTGATAAACACAGGTCTTGAATAAACAGCCTTGCCTTGTTAATCCACACCTAAGTCCTTTCCTGGTCCTGCCTTGCCAAGCTCTACTCTTCTGCCTTGTGTCTATTCATAACAAATACAAGTATTTAGTAGAGTGAGAGTGTTGTAAATTTTGTAGTTACACCTATATATTTACTTAACTGTGTCACTTAGATCATAGCCTACAGTCTTTGGAGAATCTTGACCAAGTTCCTTGTTGTGATTGATTTAGAATATTTTTCACCAAAACATCAGGTACCAAGAGCATGAGATTTCTCAGAGTTGTCCAAACAGCCCCAAACTTTGTACACATGTCCCTGAGACCTTCCTAACTATAGTCTAGGTGTTTGTTTTACCAAGACCATGTAAAAGTATAAATACTACTTTTACATTCAATAAATCATTAGGTGAACACCACACAATCTACTTGTTCACCCAATCACTTCCAACATCTCCAAAACTCTTAAAACACTTTTCATTTGTTGATTTATTGCCAGGGCATATAATATGTTCAGGACAACTATATGTGTGCAATGCCTGGGAGCTTTTAGAATACTTTGAATATCTTTCACCACAATATCTATTACCCAGAACATGATGTTTCTTGAAGTCATTTCCAACAGAGAACTTGATAGGAATCAATGCAGTTCAAAGCCCGGGATATAAGTGGCCAAGTTGATCTTTGGGTGCGTATTTGGAAGCGAATGCAAGATTTACAACAAAAACTATTCATATTCCATCCTTCATCATTTAAGGGGTCTTAAACCCAGCTGGATTCCAAGCCGGAGTATTGAATCCTCGGGTGGATGCAAAAAAAGGTGCTCCTCTACATTCATGCAACTGTAGCCAAAAAAAATATCCTTGCATACTGCCAAGCCTATCAAGCCATCCGAACAATCATACGAGCAAGCTGCAACACCTGACTTATGTCCAGGTCAGTGTATCACTCCAGCAACCTACTACTGATGTAACGCCAGTGAGAGACCATGGATACTGGGGGAGATCGTTTAAACCAGACGTCTATTAAGTAAAAGTACAAATTTTCATCCAGAGCGAGAGTGTAGGTACCAGGATAAAATTGGGGTCACAAGGTGGGATGCGGAACTAAGGGCAGGAAGAGGTCTATTGGGGAGAAAGATAACGATCGAGGGTGTTGACAGGGGTAGTCTTCAAGCTAACGCCAAGCTTCTTCAGATTTCGGTTGGCACTTGTAGTACGCGATAGGCCCACCCGGCGTCTAGCTACCGGAGGGGTCGAACAAAGATATGTGGAAACGGAGGATTTTGGATTGGCTGTAACGAAAAGGATGAGTGCTGATCCCTCGGCGTGGAAATCGAGGGGGAACTTACTGGTTGGGGTGACTTGGCCAAAAATGGGTTTGCCGAGGGCCTTTGGAGATGCAAGGCTTTTGAGTTTGCCATTCTGGGGAATATCAAAGGTTGGTTAGGCTCGATCTCTGTCTACACCGACCTGACGTCAAGATGGTGGCTACGCTGTACCTTGTCGCCCGAGAACTCCGGCCCGTCTTCCAGCTGGACGTTTGGTCGCTTGTTCATGGCATTTGATGGAGGCTGGACATTCTCTTTGTCGGTCAAGAAGGATGCGTCGATAGTCTCGTTCACGACACGAACAGAGAATGGGTTGAACGGTAGATCAGCTATACCTGGCTCTTCCACGCTGGCCTGCTTGGTTGGGCATGGCGAGTCGCAAAGGGAGCCAAGGGCTCGAGTGGGCCCGCGTAGAGACTTGGCGCTGCAAAGATTCGGCTCCAATGGGGATGCGGGCCCTCCCTTGATTAGGAAACTGCTGAGAGAGGTTTGAGAGGAGAGCAGTCTAGGTGGGCACGATTTGGTGGATGAGATTCTTGGCCGGTGGCCCTCAACCTTGGTTGCTGGCGTGGGGGTCTGAAACAGCAGTTTGATCCCGTAGTCCGGAGTCTCTTGGCCAGGAGTACTGACAAATTTGAATGCTGAGTGTTTTGGCTAAACAAGGCATTAATATTCCACGCCCATCAACAAATCAAGCAGAACCTCCTTACGGTGTGGTATTTGGACGCCTGTGATCGCTTCGAATCCGCCAATGGCGCGAGCGTGATTGGGTTGATATCACCAAACGCAACCCCGCTGGCGATCTCGGGCTCAAGATGTCTAGAGAAAGTGCAGAGTCGGGCGGTTAGTCCCACTGGATTACTTGGCGATCTCGAAAGAACTCAACCAACTTTCCAAGAAACGGCAGCTCAAACGAACTCAGCCCTTCCTCAAGCGGATGAAGGTGGACGAGTGCACGTGTGCTTGGGTCGAAAACAAGCTGATGCCTAAACGTGAGTTCGGCCCGCTGAAACTCCAGTTCGTACTCCGGCGGGATTTTGAACGAGCTATCGGTTCTCAAGACCTCGATAACCTGCGACCCTGGGTTAGCTACACGAGGAAATGAGGCTCGGCTGTACTATGAACCAACCCGTTCAGCTGTCTTGTATTGCTTCAAATACTTGAGTGCCTTCTTCAAGCCCATACCAGGGATGGATTTCAAGTAATCGCACCCAGAAAGGATGCACATCTGTCTAAACTGCTCATGCGACCATCCGGCAAAGCATTGATCACCCACTTCCTCCAGTCGGTCTATCTGTATCTCAACACCATTCCCATACTTGTCCAGCTTGAACAGCACCTATTGGCCAAACATGAGCCAAGAAGTTTCGTGAAACTCTAGAGCGCAACCTACCCTCTTGCAGCCAAATACCAGCAAATCCGAGTCTTCCGTTATCACACTGGTGACCTTGTTTTGCTTGAAGAGGTAAGCTAGCTGAGCATCAGCTTCATACGGGGCAACGATGTAATCGATGCTTTCCTTACGCAAAGCCTAGGTCGAAGGGTTTCAGAGGTAGATCTTAGAGCGACTACTCAGCGTACCATGTACCTCGATGAACTTTTTCGCCATTTCCGGGGTGATATCCACACATTTTTGAAAGCATTCCACCGCCTTCACGTGCTGTCCACAATTCAGGTACTCGAGCGCCTTTTTCCGGTTTTCTTTCCTCATGCTACAACATCCCAGCAATGTTAACACCGCCTCGCGAAAACTGAGAGGGATCCTCAAGTACCTTTCACGACTCTCCTCAGTTCCTTCCTTGGAGGGAAGTGGACCGCCATCAAAAACAACAAAGGGCTTGACCTTGTAATGCTGCAGTAATCTTATCCGGTGCATACAGTACTCCACATATCTACAGCCTTCTGTGTTATACTATGAACCAAAAGGGGGATTCCAGTGAGGCCTCTTACTTGTCAGTCTCCTCACCCAAGCACAGCTCCTTGGCACAGCCAAAAGCACCTTTGTGTAACCAAACGTAGGCATCCACAGCTACTGTTTCTCCTGCATATGAAGAAATATGGACTCGACTCTGAATGGGTTTTAGCAAGGGTAGTAAACCTGATATCCCCATCGTCGGTTGGTTAGCAGGCAAAGACTTGAAGGAGAATGTGGTGTGTGTGAGGTCCTGGTTAATGGTGATATTGTTTTTTGTGATTTCGCCCATTGACAGAAACAATTGGTTTGTTGAATGAGTGGAAATCTGATGAAAACATTGAGTAGTCACTTTTTTGCGTCTACGAGCCAATCTGCAAGGACGTATCCGGACTCTCTCCAATCGGCTTGATTGGCCAGCTGATACAAATTGATGATCACGATAGTTGCTGGATACGGGCTCTCGAAACCACCATTAGGTTCGTCCAAGTAGCGGTTGTTGAAGAATGCCAGGTGTTGACCAACATGGATGCTTACCTATTATATCCGTCAGGGAAGATGGCTGTTGTCACCAAACGGATGTTGACTAATGTGGATGTCCATCTAATAAACATTGATAATGATGTTCACATGAGAAACAACATCAATGAAATATCATCTGCGTTCTACCAACCGTCTTTCCAAAGTATTCCTGGTGGGCCATTGTGTTGAGCTCACATATAGAACGTTGCGTACTTCCTACGTTCATCACTACCCCCAGATGAGGTATGGAGACCAGTTTACCTTGGGAATAGAGGGCCTTGCCCATAGCATTCGAGTCGAATGATAGCCTCCTGGATTGATGAGCACCTATATCCGGCTACCATCACGAAAATCCCCAGAATATCCTTCCAAACTCGGGGAGTTCCCTATCCACGCACTCCGTGATCGTTCCCAGCAGCACAATTGCACCTGAGCACTCAATAGTCCAAGTCGCTTCGCTGATCAGATGCTCAATGGCCTCCTTGACATTCGACCCCTTGCTTGCAGCCAGGAATAAATGCAGGAACACCCCAATCCACCTGCACCCATCCCTCCCCAAAAAGCACCTCAAGCGGAATGTCATCCAACCTTGGAAGCAATCATTGAAATCCATTCCGCTCTCTACGGAATAAGGCATAGAACCCAAATTGATAAGCCGGAGTCTAAAACATACTGGTTTCATGCTACGTTCACACCATCTTCGCCATTGCTAGGATGCATGACTTCACCAGATGGAATGCTGGATTCTGATTCGGCCGAATCAGCCGAGGGCGAGCAATCAATCCAGAGGCCGGCAGATCAATTCTGACCAACGTGTGCTGCTAAAGATCATATGTACTTGGTCACAAATTTGCTTATGTCAGAAGACTATGGGTCATTCTCCAATATGGCAACTGTTTACACATCGTGTCTCAAATTAATGCTTCCATAATCCCAGCGGTGATGGCAGGCTCTGTGGCATGGAGCTCAGTGACAGGACGGAAGAGTCACGTGCGATCTGAGATATGGTCATGGACGATTTCAATCTCCTTCCAATTGGGGGCTAAATTAATGCGTCGTGTGGTACTGATAGCTATTGCGGCTCGTGACAAAAAGGGATAAGGGGTGAGGATTTATAGGTTTCATTTTGAGTACGCTGCAGCTGGATTTCCTTTTATATAGATCTCTTACTTACTTGGTCTCCATTACAATCCTATCTCTCTCTGATACCACTTGCTCCTTGCTCTCTTCCCTTTGTAAAGTCTCGTACCAGCTAACCTATCGTTTCTGCTCAGTCCTTCCAATACCCGTTGCGTTGGAAGATGGCCAAAGGAAAGGTAACCTACAGTACTATTTCTAGTACTCCGAACGATGAAGAACGCGAGGAATTGCTTGACAGCGGCAACCGCTCAATCAGAAGAAGTCCCATCCTCTTCCTCGTGCTCTCCTTAGCTCTCAGTGCTCTTGTTGGTTCTTCGGTATTCCTACATTCTCGGTTCTCAGGTACCTTTTGCCATTAGCAAGATTTCCCACTGCCCATCTTAACTTGTTGTGTAGCGCCCAAGCCTAAGCGTAACGTCATCATGATGATATCTGATGGATTTGGCCCAGCTTCTGAGACCTACTCTCGCCTCTACTACCAATGGTCCAAGAACCTTCCCGTGGGTTACAAAACTCCGCTTGACACTATTCTCGTTGGCGCTTCCAGAACACGGTCGAATTCCAGCATGATTACCGATTCTGCCGCTGGGGCTACAGCCATCTCATGCGCCCAGAAGACCTTCAACAACGCTGTCGGCGTAGATCCATTTGAAGAGCCTTGTGGCACCCTGTTGGAAGCTGCCAAAGCCAACGGTATGCTGACTGGTTTGGTGGTTACTAGTCGAATCACTCACGCTACCCCTGCATCTTTCTCATCCCACGTTGTTCACCGCAACCTCGAGCACCTCATTGCGGAACATCAGATCGGCAATTACGTGTTAGGCCCAACCGTAGATCTGATGTTTGGTGGTGGACGTTGCTTCTTCCTGCCAAATACCACCGAAGGGAGCTGCCGACCTGATACGAAGAATTTGATCCGAGACGCCCAGCAACGGGGCTTCAGATACATTCAATCTAGAGAGCAATTCGACAGCTTGAAATCCCAAACCCATTTCCCTCTGATGGGGCTGTTCGCACTAGATCACATGGATTACGATATCGACCGTGATCCTCAGGTTCAGCCTGCTCTCAGTGAAATGACCCAGAAAGCACTGGACTTGCTCAACAAAGCGTCAGAGGATAGTGACAAAGGGTTCTTCATGATGATTGAGGGGAGCCGTATCGATATGGGTGCGCACAACAACGATCCAATCGGCCACCTACACGACATCCTTGCCTATCAAGAAACCATCGAGGTTGTCAAGGCATTTGTCGACGCCAATCCTGGGACTGTGATGATCTCTGTTAGCGACCATGAAACCGGCGGGTTTACTGTGGGTCGCCAAGTGACCGAAACCTACCCTGAATACATTTGGTATCCGGAGGTTATCTCGAAGTGCAAGAAGTCGACTTCCTATTTAGGGAAGCTTCTCTTCGAGTATTCCGGGGAGAACAGGAAAGAGTATGTGGTCAACGATATTCTCAAGGAACAACTGGAGATCGTTGACCCCACCGAAGACGAGGTCGGCTACTTACTAGAAGCGCACACGCTGTTCGATTTCATATACCACCTGTCCAAAATGGTCAGCGTTCGGGCGCAGTTGGGATGGACCACCCATGGGCACACTGGGGTTGATGTGAACCTCTATGCCTACGGGTCCAACTCCCATGAGCTGTCAGGCAACCATGAAAACACCGAGATTGGGGACTTCATCAGCAACTATCTCAATCTAAATCTTGATACGATCACCACCAGTTTGAAGAAAAATCCTCCTCAGCTTCGCGCCGACGCCCAGGTTGTCAAGAGACTTACCAACAAGCCACTTGATATCCATCAAGATTACATCCTATAAATTAGCGGCGGTGTCCTTAGGAAGCATCAATTAACATCATCACATCCAAACTCCCCCTGTATTTCCACAATGTTCTTGAGCCTTCTTGGCATCGGTTGCCTTCCAAGGAGCGCTCTTCTATAAATACTAATAAAGCACTATGACATGACATGCTTGATCCATATGGAAACACACATTCTTGATACCACGTATCGTTCAGGTTTGATGGCCCTAGAGAGGGGCATTTGGAATATACGGTGTATCTTCCCACTGAAAGGAAATTGGAGGAAGACGGCGCAGGCCAGAACCATGACCGATCTCCAGACCTCCCTGCCGAAAGAAGCTTGGCTTAGAAGAGCTAACCAGCGAGGCTTGGGTTGGTGGAAAACAGGGCTTGATGGTTGCCCCAGCCTTTCGGCAACAACGACATGCAGCATGAGCATAGTCACCACCGATGGTTGAATATGCAGAAAGTATATCAAGGTAATATGCTGTGTGTGGCAAGCTAAATTTGACGGATGGTAACACAAATAGAGGTAGCACCTATAATTACGGTATCGATGTTGGCGTGGGGGCTGTTAGATGTTTCTGTAGCAAGATGTCAGCAGCTTGTCTTTCGTCAGGTTACCGGGGCATGTTTACGGCCCATTCCCAGTTGTGCCCTGAGGGCAGAACCCCATAGTGCGGGGGTGTGAAATCTGCATGGATGATTTAGATATCCATTGAATCGCCATACGTCGGTGCATGAGACTGTACTTAAAGTGTGATGGGTGGACGCTCTGTGGTCTGTACTAATGATAGATCAACCAGGAGGAGCTGGGGCAGCTTGGCAATGATATACCTGATCGCGAGGAAGATCACAGATATATTGCTTTCATCATACTCAAAAATACCCGGAGTTGCTGTCGGCTTTGCAGACATTTGCTTCGTCTTAATCTCATGCTCTAGTGGTACCCACTGGCGGCCCCCTGTGCATTCAGGATGCTAAGCTGCGCTAAATAGATCTAGTCTGAGCGAGCATGAGGCACCTTGGCTAATTTGTAATTGGACTTGCGAAAGAGCGGGGATCGGCATGGAAGTGGGTTTGTATGTGGCGAGCCCACTATATAATTCGTAGGAGTCTCTCTTCCTTCAGTTTAAGTTTAATAACCTTGGAGAACCTTGGGTTGCCTCCCTTTCTTCCGTCCACATTACTCTGCGGAACACAGAAACCACCTAGTTGGATAATTCTGCTCTCTCCTGCGACTAGCTTGTTAACTGACTTGACCTTCTACTTGCCAAGCATCATGATGTCTACTGGGGAGCTCCCCCTCGAGACATACCCGTGTCTCTCATTTCTGACTGGTAGTGACATGTCGATATCCGATTTTGTTACGCAGATGGTAAATCAGATGTGGAGCTGGAGAATTACAGGCAGTCAGATAACTGAACCAAGTCCAGTTTTTCGGAACTTTTGCCGAACTATCATCACTCGGAGTGATGCCAGCCCAGTGAATGTCCTTCTTGCTCTAAAATATTTCCAGAAATTCGGCAAATGCACAGTCACGAAGGGTGGAAATGAGTACTCAGAAGCCAACCATTTTGTTGTGGCACTAATGCTCTCGCACAAGATGCTCGAGGATTGCACTTATTCTAACGAAACGTGGTCTCAGATCACCGGGATTCCATGTTTGGAGCTGAATCTTCTCGAAAAGAATCTCCTGAAGCTTCTGGAGTACGATGTTCATGTAAGCCAGGAGGAATTCACCCAGTGGATCCTCTACGTTGAGCAGTATGTGCGACATCGCGAGCCACACCAATCGACCAGATCCCCTAGAAAATATCCCTCGTTTTCTACCGCAATACTATCATCATGGACCAGGGTTTTTCAGAAAACGTGCTGAATAGTGAGTCACAAGAGACCTTCAATAGAATATGTACAAACACCGCATCATTGATACACCCCCTTTTCATTTGGCCCTGGTTTACGGACACTCTTTGGAACCCATACTAGCCTCTCTACTGGACGTCCTTTTCAACTCTGTAACATGCCATGCCCCATTACCCTTATGACCTTAAGTACCATTGATTCGAACCTCGCAACCCACATTATCCAATCTTCTCTCAGTACTGGCCAGTAACACTTCACAGTAGTAGTAGACAAATAGAAATTAAAATCATGTAAAGCACACAACATCTTCTGTTCCATAACACTAAGAGTATGAGTCGGACCACCGCTCTCTTGTATCGTCAATCCGCTTCAAGTAAAGCTTCTTTAATATGTCTCCACCGATAGGCTGTTGAGACAATCTTTCATGGCCAATTTTTTTCCGATGATCCTAAGCCACATTCGATCGGTTTTTAAATCTATCCATGGAATGGAGGTTTTTTCATTAGACCTTGGCCATGTCATTCGGCACCAGTAGACCCAACCGGAATATAAGCAACGATGAGGCAGTGCGAGGAACGAACGACGATGCGACCATCAGTAAACTGTAGTGTCATCCCAATTTCCACCAGCACTTATTGTAAGCAGAAACCTGTGTATTCACCGCATTTTGTATCCTCACATCTAGCTCGGCTGTCAATCTGGGTTATTTAGAAGATAAGTTTGCTAGGTATTTCGTCAAACGCGGGACACGTAGACCACCTATCATCAATCGGGGTAAACCACTTGACGGCTGAACTTCACTTTTGAACCTGCCCAAAAGCTAACCAGGCAATTCTCTCGAACCCTCGATTTCGGTCGCGCCCTCGCAGGAAGCTTTGTTCGGACGCGTTTTTTAGATAGTTTGCTTCAACTCTTCATAGACAGCTCCACCGAAAAGAAACAGGTTGTTTCCTTGGGAGCGGGGTCTGACACCAGATACTTCCTACTCAAAGTAATGTTCTACTTGGCTCCGAAGCCAGCTGTTCCCTTGTTGCGGAAAGCTTGGAATGCTGACACCGTCTGATAGGAAGCCAAGCAAAACCCCCATCTCTATATTGAAATAGATTTTCCGGAAGTAACTTCGAGGAAATTGGCTACCATCTACAAGAACCCCGAACTGAAGAGGCTTCTCCCTGAAGATGCCAAACTTGGTCAGTAAAAAGAGTGCACTAATGTATTTCTGGTGGCTTATGCGAAAGAAACGTACAGGAAACGGCGGCACGGAACTGTACTCTAGTGATTACATATTACTCTCTGGCGATTTACGACGTTTCACGGAAGACCTAGTTCCCCGTCTGCAAGAGTTAGGATGCGATTTTAGGTACGAGCTACGAGCGACTCTGCCAGCAAGAGTAACCCAGTGCTAAACGCGATCTGTTGACCCTCAGCCTTCCAACAATGTTCCTTTCTGAGTGCGTACTCATATACCTGGACCCCATTTACTCGGACAAGATAGTTCTGTGGGCCGTCGAGAGCGCCCCAAAGAGCATGTTTGTCACCTACGAGCAGATACTGCCCGACGATCCATTTGGCCAGATGATGATTCGTAATTTGGAGGTAGTGTGAGGTCTGTCCGAATCTTCGTCGACATCTTCTCAATCCAGTTTGCTAGCTACGTGACATCAAGCTGCGTGGACTTCATGCATATCCCGACCTAGCTAGCCAGGAGGAGCGGTACTTACAAAAGGGATGGAGATTTGCCAAAGCCCTAGACATCCAAGAGCTTCATGAACATTACATAAGTTCAAGCGAAAAGGCCAGGTAGTATCCGCATCGAACCGGACCTTTCAAAAGTGCACCGACTAACGGATTGATCAACGCAGGATTGCCAAGCTGGAATTTTTGGATGAACTGGAGGAATGGAATCTACTTGCCAAGCATTACTGCATTGCATATGCCCTCACCTTCCCTGAAGAGTCTAAGGAACAGTCACCGTTCAAGGACATATGCTTCCAAAAGCTCTGATTGCTCCACTTTCGATCACACCACCCTGTGTCTAGCTAGGAACCCTTAGCATCTTTACCTCTCATCCATTTTGGATTTTGTGTGCACCAATGAATCAGAATTGACCAACCATCCTCTTGACAACCATGTACATTTAAAGTGTCAATCCCATTCATCTTACCCCACATCAGCGTAAACCCTTGCTTTTTATTTGTTCACGAGGGCATGGGACGGCTACGGACCAGCAACCGCAGTCCTGGAGCTGGTAAACGACACAGCCACAGGACACCTGTGAGTGATTGAATGAGTCGGATATAGCAATCCAAGAAACCCAATGTTGCATAACTTAATACATTAATACTTGGTGTGTGGAATGAACGTTAATCTTGCTCGCATGTGGACCCTGCCTCCATCTCCTCCCCACGCCCCATTATGGCAACAGACGTTCTATTACTAAAACGACCTGAATCACCATGAGACATTCAGCTGATTGATGGCCGTCCAGATAACTTGAGTCAACAATATTCTGGGTAGATGAAAAATGAGGCGGCTGAGGCATCTAATCACCATCACCCCTGCTGATTGGGCCAACTCCTGTTTGAAAGCTTACACCTACTGTTACACTGGACCAGAGAGGGATTGCCCTTCGGGTATAAATAGCAGCGGGCACTCCCTGGCATCCTTGGGTTTCCGGAGTGTCTCCCCCAAGACGAAGGATGTCTTGCTCCTTGATCACGATCAACCTACGGTGCTAGGTTGTTCAAGAATACGTCTTAGGCAGTTTGCGAACTCCCTCTAGACCAGTCTGAACCTCACTGCGTAGTGAGTGGTGTTGTTTGCGCAACATCGAGAAAGCCATATTGTTGGCGTCCCTGAAGAAGAGTACCTGCGAGAGGTATGTCTTTCCCCAGAAGTTTATGAAGCTGCACATGGTGTGCACATGTTCGTCCCAGGAATCTAGCAGTCATTGCTAATGATGGAAAACCCCTAAGTAAGGCGGTTTGAAAGAAGTTCTCCTAGTCACAGGATCCCAGAAGGTCGTTGGTTAGTACTCAACGACGGAAGATTTGTTATTTGCCTCCATTGAGGGAGGTTCAGAGAATCACCGACCGTGATTCAGTTTGTCTCGAAATGATGTTGTAGTCGTGGTGGCGGTCAGCTCTCTCGATTACCTCTGGTTGATTTATTCGCTGCTACCTAATAAATCGCTGCTACCAGACAAGCCGTGCTTGATATTTGTTTTTATTAGTGTAGTATGGTTGAAGGTGAAGTGGGCAGGGGCGAGGTGATACACACTAGAGGTGGGCTGGCAGAACAGGTGGGTCAAAAACCAGAAGGAAATGATGACCAAGCGAGTATTTCAAAAATGGCCTTTATACTTTCAATACACATATACACAACTCTTACACTTCCTGTTAACTACATGAACTTTGGATGCACAGGAACATTCAAGCCTCGTCAAAAGTGAGGCCGTAGCAAAATTGGATTTAGGAATATCTACAAAGAAACCTGGTCCCTGATAAACTCCACCATCTCCGAGATATCGGAGAAGATGGAGAGAGTCGACTGTTTGGTGTACAAGAGCGTTTCTCGGTTCAGCATGTTGTCACCATCGGTCCACTTTTGCGTGATAGCCTCGAAGTCCTCTGTAAAGAGCTCAATCGAGTCAAGGAATTTTCTCTGTAACTGTACGAGGGTTAATATACTGGATGGCGAAGCCCATTATGTCAATTGTGCTCTACCTCGACTGTCGCTACATCCAGGCCAACGCTGCTTTTCGATATAAGCTTGCTTTGGAGGTTCAGCATACGGAATACAAATATGGACTCGAGCTTCATTCTTTCGAAATTCCAATGTCGCCGAATTAGTTAATCTGCCATGTGCATCCAGCATAATCCAGGGAACTTACATTAATCCAGCAATACCTGGCTTTCCGTTTGACACGGATTGTTCAAATGCTTCGCCAAACAGCCGCTTGATGGTAGAGGCGGAGGTGGCCAGCTCTTCGTAGGAAGGCTCTTCAGTCTGCATTTGCGTGTTTAATAAACGAACCATCTCCACAATATATCATGTCCTCTTACCTCAATCTGATCGAAATGCGTCAGGCTGCTGAACAGCGTGTTGACAGCATCCAGTGGTTGATCCTCGGACTTCTCTTTTGCACTTGGTAGGCCCAGAGGTAGGGCATTTTTTCCAGAAAGAAGTTCTTCCTCTACATCGTTTTCAGCTCCAGTGACTGCAGGAGAATTATCAACGGCAGCCGATGTTGAGAGATGCTCGATTAGGGAGGTGTGTGTTTGAGGCAATTGCAGTCGTATAATAAGGCTTTTTTCCTGAGGATGAGATATGATCTTGAGCCGTACAATAAGCTGCTTTTTGAGCGTTGTTTTCCGGGTGCATTTGGGCTTGACTAAATCAAGGATCTGTGGAGTCCCAAGCTCCGGAGTGCTTGACCGGGATCTTAGTAACTTCAGGGCTGGTTCGCGTATGTTGCCTTCTATTTCGACATCATCGACAATGATTGTATCCTCTTCCTCGTGCTCTATTTGAAAAGCTTCCTTCACTTGCTGTCTGTGTATAGCTCGCTTGATTTCTATGGGAGCTGAGCCTAGGAGCACTTCATCCTCATCCCAGGAGTCAATCGACATGCTGCTAGCGCTTACCGACTCCGTATCACTATCTTCTGAGGTAGTTGATGCCATCTGATATCCATGGTATGGTATTTGCTTTCCTGAACCTGTAGGGCGCATCTTCCAAGAGCAATACAGCTTTCCTCCGGTTCTTCTACTTTTCGTAGGGGAGAGAGATTTTCCACCCGTCGCTTGGCGGGGTCTTTTGCTGCCTGCGGCTTTACTCGCGAAAGGATTTGATACAAGCGAGAATCGTGAGTTGGGAGTAGAATTGGAGTTGGAACGAGGGCTGCTAAGAGAATCTTCAACGCTTTGGGAGGAGATTGGGCTTGAGGTTGAGGTGTAAGGGGAGGTCTATTTTTGTGCCACTGGATTAATACGAGCGCTAAAAAGGATAAAAATAAATAATAGGCTCCTACTTTACTCGCACAGGAATCGTATCCGGAATTACTAATAGAACTTGGGTGGCTTTCTAGACAATGGTTCGTTATGTGTTGGGTCTGAACAAAGGAACCATACTCGACTATGTTTCCGGGGGCAAAGTAACTTATAAAATCCTTTAGCTTAGATATACGCGTATCGATTTCAGAAGACATCTAGCGGGGGTGATATCATGGGGTTTTTTCCGGGAGGAATGGAGATTTGAAGCTAGGAGGCGGGCTCTAACTCGCTTAGTTGCGAAGTAAACAAGAATAGTAGAACTTTATGAGAAAGTCTCAATAAGGTTGGGTAGCAAGGGAATATTGGACTGGCTACGACACTTGAATAGGCAATATATGGGCTAGGGTTCAAGTGTGCGACAGATTCTCAATTAGAATAAACGAAACTACCAGTAGATATTTAGAATGGATTTTTTTACTCGCGGAGTGCCAGTCGAACACTCGTGGTAAAGTTGCTAGCTCTGTTCAATACAGGTTCGGGATGACCGGTCGGCCAATGAACTGTGGTTGGGTTTTTTTTCAAAGTCGATCAGCTTTAATCAGGAATGGAAGCGCTCCAATGATCATTCCATCTGTCAGACACCAATAGAACACTCAGCTATTAATAGCATCCATCCCCAACATCAAGACGAATACGGTAATCAGTGAAGCAGACGAGTCGATTAGCTTTACGCTTCGACGTTGCAAGACAGGCGGTTGTTAGCTTGATAAATACTAGATCAACCGAGAGCTGGAGGTGAGTTTAAAAGCCTATGTCTAGCTAGAACGATTCTCATTGCATGCAGTACGTACGTGCCGTAAATCTCGATCAGTATGACGCCAATCAAAATCGTTGAGAAGGTTGGCAAGGGAACTCTATCTGGTCAGGCGATGATCTCTCAATAGCCTCAGTACTCACCTCGGCCCTCCCTGATCTACGCGCAGTGACTACTGATTACTGCGTCTCGCGCCTTGTTAATCATATGAGCCAGACAACAGTTTCAAACCAAGTCTCACAAGGCTTCGTTTTAATAAATGGGTTATCAAACTGCTCACGGAGGCGACTGCAATCATCAGTTCAATATGGATGCTTTTGAGGGTTTATAAAGTACACGTTGGGTGAGATAAACAAAGAAAAAGTCATTTGGATTGATACTGCGGATCACTTTTTGAAATCGTAAACGCATGAAAGATCGACAGCTTTCGATCTGCAGTGGGGATTGTAGTTTTCGTCTTTGATGGGGTAAAGAAGCACATTGAAGCGAGGCGTAATTACCACCAGCGTATTGGTAGGGATCGTAATCCAGTCTGCTTGTTCAAAGGTGAGCGGCTCTAAAGACAGAGAAAGCAAGGCTCAATCCCACTGTCGAAACACTCCAATAATAAAAAATACGACGGTACCTGATGCCACTACTACTATGTCCTCTCTCTTATCAGCCTTGATCTACATGTGGATTGAAGTTGTCATTTAGCAATCAAGTATACCCATGTACCACTGGATGATTTGAAATGAAGCGATGACTTGCCATGCGATAGTGGCCAGGCTTGTAGGACTCGAAGCGCGTTCCTGCAAAAACAGTCAAAACTCAGTAAGAGGTGCGAGGTCTGATAAGGACAGCAGACCCCCTACCTGAAGAGAAATACAAGGATGCCGCTTCTTGGGTTGCCGAGCTAATATATCTCGTGCATATAACAGTTTTCCCATCTGTTACCGCAAAATTCATCAACGAGGGCTATGAAATCCCCATTGTGTGAGTGAAAAAATCATGCTGCGACGTTAGCTGACGCTATATACCTCCGTGACTCCGACCTCAGCAGTCCACCCATTGAGCAAAGCAATGGTTTGAAGCATAGCCTTCTTCAATTCTTCGGGGGTGTGGCGAGGACTCTTCGGATCCTCCAGCTTAACAGACGTGAGTATACCATTCATAAAGGACACTCAAGATTTATCTTTACCTGGTTCAAAAAGAGGGCAAAAGCGCACTCGGAGTCGGTAGTTCCTTGCACGAAAGTGAACAATTCGTCCGATAGAGTGGCCAGTAGCTTTCTTCTTATCTAATAGAAAGGTGAGCATAGGGACAACAGTGAACACAAGATGCATTGCACCCAACCTTATCAAATCCTGACACATTTCCATTATGCATCCACATTAAATTGCCGTACTGCCAAGGATGACCTAAAAACATTCCAGTTCAGCTCTAAAATCCGTCATACTCGGGCATCTAAAGACTCACAGTTTGCTTCGGAGGCCAGACCAGCAGTGGAGGCTCGGACATGCGCAAAGACTAAAGGGCTTTTGATTTTCTCGGCTAACCGAGTCAGGTTGACATTGTTCCAGGCAGGCAATGTCGAGGTGAATATACAAGGACTTTCGTCGCGTTCCGACTCGTACCAACCTACAAGAAGGAAGCGGGGTGAGCGGGAGACTGCTTCATATGAAAGCACATTTATTCTAAACCAACGAACCGACGCCAAACCCATCACCTAAGCAAAAATCAAAAAGGTTAAAAGCGGTGGCAATTATTGAAGTGCGTTGGCCAACTTTGTACCGTTTAATGGTCTTCTGGTGTCCAATCTCAACCGAGAATCATAAGACTGATTAATTATTGAATGCGCTGGACGCGTCAAGAGCTTCGAAATTTAGAGAGGGAAAGACCAAAGGGGTTAATGCCGTCTAGCATTTGGGGATTCAGACGAGTGCACCTACATCAGCTATTAAAACTGGAGACTTTCCCTTATACAGCAGAAAACGACACATCGAGCTGATAAGTAGGATATACCAGAACTTCGCTTCAACGATTCTTCACAACCCATCAAATGTGACGATAAACCAATTCGATACAAAAAAAAATTACCATTTTAGGAACATCAAGGGGATATAGAAGGGGCACATATCAACGAGGTGGATAATAAATAATATAGTAGCTATACAGCGGGTAGTTGTAAATATCAACACACAATTGTGTGATTGTGTACGAGGCTCTTGGAACGAGTTCATTGGAGCCTTGTGTTTCGATGCTAGGTTAGATTGATCAGGACAGAGGTTGATGTTTGAGGAGATGAGTGATTACCATGTTCATTTACCGGGTGACAGCAATCCTCAATAGCAAGACTCTTCCTGGTGTGGGGGCAAAACAGGTGGGACGTGAAAACTGGGTGTATGTAAGCTACATAATATCCATATGCGCAAAGGGCAGATCACCAATCCCCATACCAGCCTACATCCGGGTCTGCTATTTCTGAGCTGGATTCCCGTCGGCGGCCTCTACGTGGATGGTTCTTACGCCGGCGGTGTTGGTTGAGGCTGTTCCCAGACTCGATAGGGACGGCATGCCAGTAAGCGTACTTGTCGGAGAATTGTTAACCAGGCCAGTAGCTAGCGCGGCAGACCATCGCTGGTCCATATTTACATCTTTTATATCCTTCACCCAGGCATGCTGTAACAGCTCTTGGGCGGTAGGGCGTTTTGAGGGAGATCTGGTGAAGCATTTCTTCAAGAAGTCCATTCCTATATCGCTCAGCTGTGATGGATCGGGAAGGGGCGGGTGTCCGGTCACAACATGGTACATGACTGCCCATTCATTATCCAGGTTAGACCACGGACGGCGCCCCGTGGTCATCTCAAGGATGCAGCATCCTAAAGACCATATATCCTGTGAACCTTGGCGGCCGCGGTCTCCACCGGTAATAACTTCGGGGGCCATGTACATCGGCGTCCCTGTTAGGCTGTTGACCTGCATCTGCTTGTTTGCTGTTGCGCGGCCCATAGTCTTCTGGTTGTTGGCAATCACCTTCGCGGCACCAAAATCAACAAATTTGATGAGTCCATTGTGATCCAACAGAATGTCTATGAGAATAGCAGTCAATACACCAGGCACACAATGTCAGATGACAAAGACAAACAAACTTACTATCTGGCTTGACGTCTCTGTGGACAATGCTGTTTTCATGAAGATACTCCAGTCCATGCAGCATTTGTAGAGTGTATACCCTGACCACGTTCTCGTCTTCGATTCGGCCATGCTCGAGCAGACCCGTGAGACAGCCGCCTTGGCAGTATTCCATGAATATGTACACTTTGTCGCGATGCACCTCAAGGCCAAAGTACTTGACTATGTTGGGATGGTCCAGTTTCTCCATAATACACATTTCCTCTTGGATGGACTTATGCAAGGCAGTCAGCGATGATGAATCTGTGAAGCGAACTTCTTTGACTGCCATGAGATCACCGCTGTCTAGATTGATGGCCAGGTAAACCGAGCCAAAAGTTCCACCGCCAATGAATTTGCCCTGTTGCCAACGCAGCGAGATATTACTTGAAGACGAGGCAAGAAACACCAAGCTGCGGTCTTCTGGACGATCATCATCCAAAACTTTACCAATAAGTCCATTATCTTGCTCTTTTGAGGTCCGGGTCTCATCAACCTCTTTTAATTTGCGCATCCATTCGTCTCGGATAGCTATCAGCGAGCTATCACTAGCAAAGGTACTATATACAGGCATTTGCAGGCGTTTCGTAAGGTCATCGAGAGCAGCTTCGACGTTGTGTTGCTTTTCTTGTTCATCTTGGTGTACCGCCTCATGCGCACTTCTTGCTCCAGCAATATCCACGTGTGAAACCAGAAGAGTCATGCAAATCGCTACATTACTCTGTAGGAGCTCGAACTCTTCGTCGCTAAGAAGCAAGATGTTGTTGGCCCTTGTCATTTGCATGGCAAATTCCAGTGCAATTACCGCCCAGCGGAAGGTTTTTTTCTCTGTGGGTACGCAATCTGAAACAACGAAATTTACCCAGTCAATTGCTAGGCGTATCATCTGCAAATTCAACTGCGACCTGGCATTCGTTTCCATAATTTTCAAGGCACGTTGCCCAAAATCAGAAGCGAAAGTGAAGCAGTTTTCAATCAGATCCACTGACGGTGAGTGCTTGGTGGCCTCTCTAATAACATTGACATTCAGAAGTATTGTTTCCGCCAATTTGAAAACGGTCTTTTTGATTTTGTTTTGCTCTTTGTGAACTTTGGGGATATTCGACTTTTGAGTGTGAGCAATGTTGATACCAGCCCCCTCTGTCCTGCTTGTAAACACCCGCTTGCTGTCCGGAAGGCTGCTGGTGCTTTCAGAGATAAGTCGGATACGATTGACGCCAAGATTAATATTCAGATACTCCACATCGATTTGGAGAATTTGGCCGTGCCATACAAACTCGCGCTTTCCAGGATTAATCACCAGCATGTAGCTCTCCTTGTTCATGATATCCTCGGTATTCTTGGCTATACAGGACCCCATCAACCTTTGTACTGAGTCTGGCAAATGGCACAGAATCGGATCGATCAAAACATAAAGACCATCTCTCTCGAAGGATCCCGTATAAACCAGTACATGTCCCGAGGAGCTGAGTGTCTCGAGCACAAGGTCGAGGTTGCTGGGGTCAAAAATATATTCGGCTGCATCCTCGTATTGGCTGCTAAGCAGTTTGGAGAATCGCAGCAGCTTTCTTACGCCGGTGCGTACATTCTCTAACACCCGATTGTACCATTTGATCAGGCCAACAGCTGGCATTTCTGGTGGTACGCGCATCTGAGACTCAAAATAGAGCAGAACGCGACAAAGCAGCCTGTTGGTGAGGGAGCAGAATTGCTCGGCGGTTTCCCACTCTCCGCCCTCAATGTACAACGACATCTCGCTCAAGAAACTCCACTCACTTTCCAAGATCTCCGCTTCCTTGAAATAGACAGCTTTACTTCCACCTTTGAGCCTCCAGTGCAGTAGTTTGAAGTAATACTTCAGGCTATCGAACAGAGCCGAATCATACTGCTCATCAATACAATTAGGAACCTCCCAGCCAGGAGCTGCCTTTGTCAACTCCTGGTATTCGTGTTTGATGCGACATGCCAAAGACAAAGATACTCTAAAATCCTCCGTCATTTGATCCAACATTAATGTAGTAGGGTCGGTGATACGCTCTGCATATTCCAATCGCAGCCTGAGGCACTCCTCCATCAGGCTGGTTGGGAATCTGACCAGCTGCTGAAGCTCATTGGTATAAGAGGGCAAATTCATTTTTCCGTATGCCGATGCGTTTTCAATCATGTTCAACTTAGCCTTGGACAAGAGCGAATTTAGAGTGGACAAGGTACGTTTCTCAAAGGTGCGTTGCAGCCCATTTTCCTTCAGGATGCGTTCAATGAAGGACGGCTCGTCAGGGTTCGCCGGTGTGTCCTTTGGTCTCGCGACCTGTAAACTTTCGCTGCCAGTCCAGTCCTTGAGAATTTTCAATTGCGTTTGGATACTCATGGTAACCGTACACCAGGAAGTCAAAGCGTCCAAATTAAATTGGAACTCTTGTGACGCATACAATGGCTTGTCCTCCATGATGGCTCTGCGAGTTGGATACAAATTCTCGATGTGGTCCACTCTCTGTAAAGTTTCGGCGACTTGCTCGATAGCCGGTATTTGTTGGCTCTTGATCTGGAAGTTGATCACATCCTGCAACACCCCGCTAACTTGAGAGCGAGCTTCTTCCAGAAAGCGTTTCTCGTGGGCAACACTGGTTTGTCTTAGGAGAGCGCGTATGCCAAGCCAATTCTGATAGCTTAATACGGCTTTTTGTTGCTTGGATTTCAGAGAATCGGATATCCTCAGCTTCTCAGATTTAATTACCTCCCCGGTCAGCACCGAAGCCAGCATCCCTCGCCACTCCAACCTTTCCCTGTGAATGGCTAGCTCCTCTGTGTGGTGGATCAATTCCGAACTTTCATACTCCAAGCTAGGAGTGGCCATGAATGACTTCTCCTCATAGTCGTCGATTTCAGCCTCATCCGAATCCGAGTCCGCCGAGTTGATACGGTCAAATTTATGCAATTTGAAGTATGCCGCATCCGGGTCCTCTGTGTGGCTTTTGAAGTGGCTGCTTGGTGAAGCCACTTCGTTTCCAGGCGTTTCGTAGCCATACGAGTAACCGCCCTGATGGTCACTAGCCGTAGTGGACCAGCTACTATTGGAGTTTAGTATAGGCCGAGTGGGTTTATCAGATCTTGAGGCAACCGACAATTCTCTGAAGCAGGGAAGGTTAAAATACGACCTCGATAGTATCCGAGTTTTCTTGCTATATAATTTACATACCGAGTTAAATCAAACATTTCTGGATTGACCAAAAACCCCTGTTGTACGGAGCTCCAGACAAAACCTTCGTCCACTATGGGAATATTGAAGGTCAACAACTCACCTAAAATATCCTTCATTCCCTCCAAGACATGGGGTGTAGTCAAAACGTACGACGTCTGGTGATTGGAGATATATGAGTAAGAAGCGCCCAAATAGCTCTTGGGGCGCTGGAGCAACAATAACAGGAGTGTGCCCCAGTAATTACCATCCAAGCAACTGAAACAGATATTCAATAAAAATATACCTTGGTGGGCATAAAAGCATCTAAGATAATCGAACCTCCATGGCTTACGATATTGTCATGAAGTTGCTGGTATCGAATCTCATCAAACCCAGCGATATAAAAGCTCTTGCCAAGAAAAAGCTTTTCGAACGCCATGACGTTTCCTTACTGAGAACTGTCAAGAGAGAATTGTGTTGAGGTAGCACCAGGAAAGGGTCAACCCAAAAGCGAAAGGAAAGGCCAAAAGCGTCAGTAGAAATCCGAAGTAAAGAAAGGTTAGCCCCAGGACTGTATAAGGTTCCAATATACTTTAAGCCAAGTATATGTTGCCAAGTGTGGTATGCTTCACAGGCGTAACCTTTTAATATAATGCAGTGTGATGATACTTCCAGGATGATACAAATGTAGCTTTGTCAATTATCAGTAATACAAAATCCAATAATAACGAGGAAATGCAAGATTCGTAGCAACATGCTGATAGAATTGGTAACCCTACCATACACTTGATACTCCATGGCTTTTAATTTTGCGCGGACTACCTCAACATCTGGTCAGCTAAAGTAGCATTGGCTTTAATCGCCGTATATTTTGCATCAACATTAAACTTGCTAATGGTAGGGGGTGCAATGGTGTCTGCATATGATTCGCAAGTCACATAGTGTTAAACTCCATATAGTACATTTATCAAGCAACCAGTTGATAAGCCATTTTGTGATCACTCACATGGGCCAATCAACTATAGTTACAATCACGCACTAGACATGGATTCAGAGCTCAAATGCTGGTGAGCTAGTTCAGGCAATGAATATATTAGAACCACATGAGCGATGATAATCGCAGGATGGTTCAATGAGACAGCCTGTGAACTGAACCACGATCCAGCACCTGAAATTTCATTGCCATCTCCAACTCGGTATGTGTGCGAAGCTCCAGAAAACCATCATATATTATGAATATTCACCTATTTATTTTTCTACCACAAATGTATTTGATACCAGGTGCTGGCATGGCCTGCTTCAGAGTGTAGGGTTTAAATCTGCAACGCGAGCGAAAATGCCTACTTTTTCCAACTCTGCGGCTGCTTTCTCCCGGAAACGAATCCACTTTCAAAGTATTGATGTGCCAATCAATTCCCTCGTCATTCGATGAAGTACAGCCTTGCTCCTCTATATCACACAGGATATCCGACACAAATTCTCCGTCTGATAAGTCACTCAATATTTCACCAAGTATGTCCTCATCATACAGTCTGTGAATACAGTCATCCTCAAAAACGAGACTGCTAGTAGAGGGTGCTATCCTGTTTGGTAGTTGAGTGGTGCCTGTGCTGTATTCACCACTTGGTAATTGAGAGGCACCATCAGACAACCGTAAAGCGCATGCTGCATGGAATAGAAAGCAGCAGAGGTAAGTTATTGCCAAGATGAATCAAACAATGCAGGCCTGCTGATATAATGTAGCATATACCTATGTCAGGTGATTTTTCTATTTTGTGTAGTTCAGTTTCTGGCACCATATTAGCAATATCTAGATAAGGTGGCCTAGTACTCTCCTCTTTATCCTGCTCGCCCATTCCAATAATAAACCTAAAATCTCCCTACTTACGTTGCATTATTAAGCCAAGAATCAAGAAGGCCAAGTGAATGTATATACCACTTTCTGTAGAAGTACAGATTGACCCATGGAGCTCTTCCTTTTTGCTGTATTGTAAATATCGACTTGATCTGAGTGTCATTTTGCTGTTACTACATCCAGTTGAACTCACATAGGAGCACTTACTCCACACCAACTGGAAGGTCTTTTTGATGATAATGCTAGTAAAATGTGGATTTTTGGCAATTGGTCTAATGGCCCAATGTTGTGGTTTCTTCAAGAACCCCACCTTTATTTAAGAAAGCCAACTCATTGATCGGGTGATAGATGTAGGATATCAGAAGATGATGTTTAGATAGACTTCAAGTAGCCTATCCATTCGGAGAATCAACCTCAAGAAAGGTTATGTTATTTGTATCCGCCCAGCATACTTGGAATTGAGAGTTTGACTCACTGATGAGCTGCGTTTCTAACAAGATTTTTAAACTCCCATGCACCCTTTCACAACACGACCTCGCAAAACAGAAATGGTACAATATCATAACCAGTTGGCTGTAATACAGTATCATCCCAACTAGTTTAGGATATATTAACGTCGAAAGCCTGATGGGTTATCCTCCACCATTAAAATTTCTGACTGAAAGCAAGTGGACTCGGCAAGCATAAACTTTGTGTACGTGGGGCTTTGGTATCATATCAATCCTTAACAAACAAGCTTTCACTGAAATACGTGGATAGTGGGTTCGAACCTATGACATATCAACTTTTACCTCGCAGGCGAAACCACCACTGATGGATACTCCGATGCCGCAATCTCACAAGCCTAACTGGCATACACTCAGAATATGCCCATTGCTACCATCAAAGCGCGCAGCCTGCATGGATATTCTAGGACAAGATCCTCGAAATACATGGGTGCCCTTCAGCGTACATTGATCGGTGGCGATTTTCCGAAAATTGAATGAATATTCGATGGTGTTGGGGCGCAGCCATCAAGTTTCAGCAGGCTCAGGTGTTACTGACTAATCATGTATATTGTAAAATAATTCTATTCAGGGACCTATTAAAATCGAACAAACTGAGCGACCGATAGCCAGATGGTTAATTTTAGCCAATGGTTGGTACAAAACACCCCAAGCCAGTATCAGAGCACAGGGAATTAATTTTGCCTGCAAAAGCCAAACACCTGAACCACTGTGCAATACCTCTTGTTGGTACTATCTTGCACAATCTGTGTTGCCCAGAGCACAAATATCCACTCCTCTGCCCAAGTCGCGCGCCTATGGTGCCAAACTATTCATGTTGTGATTACTATAGGTAGGGTGCGAAGATCATTCGAGGGCGTGTAACATAAACTGCGCTATGTGTAATGATGAATTTCAACCGACTCCTGGTGAATGGTGCCGATGGATATAACGGGACCAGTTCCCTATGAGGCGTCCCTGAGCATTCATGGATATTATGATGATCTGGTATATGTATGGTGCCAAGAGGCTGGATAAATATAGATTCGAGAATGTATATGGAGATACGGGAATAGAGAGCGCCCTTATTTGAACATCGAGGCTCCCCGTGAATTTTGTTGGGATGTCTAGACCATACAATAGCCGAGAGGATTTTCACAGCTTATACAGCAATATTGGATGCAGCAGGTAATTACCCAGGCGGATTTCCAGGAATACCAAGGGCTAGCCAAATGGTTTGGAAGGATTGTCCACCGCCCAGATGAAGCTGATCCCCCTAATCATTGTTTAAAATATGTAAGATTATGTAGGCTGGAATTAGCGTTGAGGAAAGCAGCATTAAGCAAAGGTGACCCGATCCTTAATGTTCCATTAGCTTATGGAGGGTTGCACTTGCTACCACAGCTTTGGTGTATCCGCAATGAGAATTAAAATAGATCGCATGTTTGGGTGATGTACTAGAGTCAATCAGGTTATGTTGTGTTTCTCAATGATTTCATTTCATGCAGCTATATATTCTACCAGTGATGCACGTGATTTTCGTTCTCTCCGACCCTCCATCATTGCTACAATGGGCTCGGTGGTGCTGCTATTTGATAGGATGGTGTCGCATAAAGGGTTGATCGAATATGGCTTTGCCGCTTGATGGGTGAGTAGATCGAATTTCCTATCCAATGGGTGATGGCCAAATGTTTATCCTGGGCTTGTGAACGGGTAAGTTCTCAATTGGGTTGCCTAGGTAAATTCCAACGTGTCACTGCTGAGGTATGTAACCATATTGGTGCAATTCACTCGGTGTGATGTATTTTGGATAATACTAGCCATATATAACACATTCCCATCAATAAGTTTGTAGTATTGGCAAATGGCGTATTATTCTGCTCGCTTGACCCACACTAGCAACATCTCGAGGTTGAACTGCACGTATTGTGTGGATCAAACCACTGCCAAAGCTCAATGAAGTTGTGTTGTGTTAGTACAGAGCAGGGCGCTCAAATGGGGGTAAGGAGTGAGAATCAAAATCCGCGGTGCCTAAGGGTTATCCTTCATTAAACTCGATGTTATCGTACTCATCTAAATTATGGTATTTCTATAGGCTGATCAATTTGATAACGAATAATTGACGCCACGATCAGGGTAACATTCAACTATTTAAATATAGGTTGTAGTTTTTTACCCAGTTACTCGACTTGTCTTATTATTTCTCTAGATCTTTCAGCACTTGTCGCTTTATTTCCCGACTTTCATTTTCCAAAACGTTGCGGTTATACTTAGTTTGACGTCCACGTAGAAATGTCTTCGAGTGCACCAGAAAACCAAGAGGGCGAAGATCTGATTCTCTCATTTTTGAATCAAGATTGTTTTGCTGACACAGAGGGAATATTGTCTGATCCTAAACTTTTACCTAGTGAAGACAATCTTTGGGACTTCTTGAACAACGTCCCTAACTTGAACAAAGACGACTTATCTGGTGGGGCTTCTCCACCTTGGTCTAGCTCGTCTTCCGACGACAATGGTGGTACACACATACCCAGTTCACCCCATAGTGTGAAAGAGGATCTGTCAGAATTTAAAACTCCAAAGCGTGAGGAGACCGAGACTGACTACTGGCAATATGTAAACGAAGATTGCGTTCTTGAAACTCCTGCTTCGAACGCTCCGAATTTTTCTGGCAAAGTTCCTGTAGAGATCCCCTTATCACTTGAGATGCCCATTCCTCAAATAACAGAACCTTTCACACAAGGGGTGTCGATTCCTAGTACCGGGGGTATTCCAGCACCGCTATTTTATCCACACGGACTTCCCGGTATACCTACATATCCTGGGCTACACTTGTTTCCCACTATACCCGTTATGCCTATAGTTCAACCTGTGGCTGAGCCGCCAAAGAAGAAGAGAGGCAGAAAGAAGAGAGAGCCTTGTCCTGCTCCTTCTACCGCAAATCTTGTCCCTCTAAAACCACTTATTCCGGTTAATGCGCAGCCATCCACTCCGCTCAGCTTTGCCGAGTCTGTACCTGACCCAGTTGCTTCAAATGACACTATTCTTATCAAGAAGGAGTCTGCAGAGTCTACTATGCCAATTGTAACAGCAAGTACGGCCAGTCCTGCTTCTGCATCTCCTAAACCCAAATGTAGTCCAGCAACTGCCTCAACAAACACCAATGCGGCACCACCCGGCGAAGCAGCCGCGGCGTTAAACAAACGCCAAGAACGGTTAATCAAGAACAGAGCAGCTGCTTTGTTATCCCGCAAAAGGAAAAGAGAGCACATGGCCAATTTAGAAACTGCCAATGAGACTCTTCAGCAGGAAAACGATGAACTGAAGGCCAGAGTCCAAGAGCTCGAACAGGAAGTTGAAAGTATAGCTCAAGAGAGAGATCAAGCCAAAGAAGAGAGCGCACAATTGCGCAAAATGCTTCAAGAACTTGGCACTCTCAAAGAGGAGGAGTCACCTAACGATACCTCAATTGCTATCGAAACCATGGACGTTGACTTGGAAGGAAATTTCATTGATGAGTCCGAAGGAAATGAAATCATCCAATTGGGTGACAAAAAACTATCTAAGCCCAAGACGACTGGAGTTGTGTTAATGATTATATTCTTCTCATTTGCACTATTCTCTCTGCCCATGACCAACTATCAATCAACCATTGGAAGTAATTACGGAAGTCGCGCTATTATGAGCCCCAGTATTTTCACCCCTCCAAATGTACAAGATTCCACCCCCCGTATCATTGGCGTAGAAAGTACACCGAAGGCTAAACAAAGACCATCAAAGCGCTCACTACCTAATACCGACGATGACCTGAAATGTCGCCTGAACTACACCGAGCTCCCTCTCACTGGCTCCGGAGAAGATGTTACTAGAGCTTTGCACACATGGCTTAGTCGACAAGATACCCAAAAGCAAAAGGTCAAGCCAGCTAAGGTGGAGAACAAGGAGCCAGTCTCTATGGCGGTCGCTACTATTAGGTTGGTTTTTCTATCTTGTTTTATTTGTAGTAGTCTGATACTTACTAGCTCTCTAAATTTAGAAGACCGCAGCAGAACATTCTTCCACCCTTCGATCACGCCTACCTTTATGCAGCCGATCTTCAACACTTCTTTACCAAACAGAATGACACCAACCGTAAGACTGTCAATCAACGACCTCGTATTTCCCTTCTCTCGCCTGTGGGCGGTGTATTCCCGCCACCTTGGGTTGCTGGTCCTTCTGATCGTAAATACTTGAAAATTGATGTTGAGGTGACTGGGAGTGGGCTTGTAGATACGGGAGACGGTTGGCTGTTCCCAGGGCTGAAACGAGCCCCTGTGTATGGGGGCATGATTAGTGCCTAATTCGAACAGGCTTACAGGACAACGCCGAGCTTGATCTTTCGAAATCCTATTTCATGTATATTCAATTTTCATAGTGTATTTTATTTGTTCCCAGGCTATCATGTTTTTATTGCATTTATTATTATGTTCTTGTAAAGCAACAAGTACTAAAAGAATTCACACCTACCATCCCACCAAGATTTTCTGTGCGTTGCCACAACGTTGACTAGTTTCTCGATCCATTACTCAATCAGGTGCACATACATGGGGTGTTTTTTCTATGGCAAATCGCATTGACCCATGCGGGGCCATGCATTGTAGTCATGAGTCAATCCATCCCTCAGTGTCACGTCACATACAGTATAACCCAAGTAGATCACAAGGAGAATGCGGTTGGATAGGGGTCCAGGAGGGAGCAAGGGAGTTGGTGAACGTGGGCTGATTTATTTCATCGATGTTTCCGATGGCAGGGCACGGACAGGGTGGGAGGGATTAAACTGGGCATTAACTAGTGTAAAAGGCAAAAACCATCAGGGGGGCGATGTATGTATATATTCGCAGAATATAAAATATGCAGGTAGATTCCACGAAGGTGGAGTGAATTGGAGATTAAAGAGCAACTGGATGATTCAGAAATAGTAAGAAATTTCACAAGGTTAAGAAAATTATGGTACACTCAAGTACAGCTAAAGGTTAGGTCAAACAATGGGCGAGCCATCCTGGATTGGTTAGGAACGAACCCCTAAACTCCAAACCTTTGTCGTAATTCCTCGTCCAACTCGGTAAAGAATGACTCTGGTAGATATGGAACATACTCCTTTTCACTCCGACCCCAACCGCTAAGCATTTCCGAGCTGGTGGGAATGGCAAAGGGGAGGAGATGGGTTGGATCCATCAGCTCTTCCATATCCTCCGACTGAGCAGATGCTGCTGCGGGTTGGTTATGCTCGTAAGTGGGCAGAATATCGATGTTTTCTTCTCGAACCTTGGGTTTCCGATGGCCCTCTTTATCTGTCTCCGATGAGCTATGAGCTTGGACATTGCAGGTATCCTTGGCCACTTGTTCCAAGTACTGGGTAATCTCTTCCGGAAGCTGATTCTCACCGACTTCGTAGCGATAATTGTGCGCAATGCGATAGGTTTGGAGAACGTTCAGCCCGGAGAGCTCTTTGATGGTGACAAGAAGCTCGGTAAGATCAGACAACCCGGAAATGCACTGTAGAAGCTGAAGGAGCTGGATCAGTGAATTGAAGTGCTGTATCAGGACCTGTGGTAGCCGGTTGCTGTGCACCCAGTCTTCTATAGAAGAAATGTTCATACGGATCTGCATAGCCTTTGCTCGGCAGCAGTAATCCTTGGTAATCATGACCCGATTAAACATTTCTGCCGAGATGTAGTAGAAGATTTGGTTCAAGGCATAGTGGATGATTGTCGGATGAACCTCGAATGACTGCAGAACAATCAGTGTAGACGAAAGAATGCATGCAACCGTCTTCGGGGTGGCTGGCTTTGCACGAGAAGTGCCAACCGGGATCGAAAAACGGCTCTTACGCCGGACAGAAAAGCGGCTGGTGCGTGGGGATGGTGGGGGCGTAAACGCCTTCTTTCCGGGAAAAAGAAAGTTCCGCTTCTCCCCCACGAATTTGATATCCTCCATACCAGGAAATGCGTCGTGAACCAACATTGCCGGTTCCAGTACTTCTTCGATGCGTTGCGTGACGTTTCGAACGAAGCTTTGGTACAGCTCATGTATTAACTCCGATAGCCCAAGTTGGAATTCCACCGAGGCGGTTACCAAGCTAACATCTCTTTTCAAATAGTACAGCAGCAAGGTGCAGTTCGACAGCCAGAATGCTAGGACCGACATGTCCTGGCGATGTTGCTATTACGTTATGTTAGTGGCGTGTACCGGGTGTATACTAAAAAAGGTTGATACCTGAACGACCTCCAGGATTTTGTCGAATGATTGATTCATCAATGTTTCAAGAAGATCTGGGCCACCCAAAAGCACCCCGTAGCGCGCCGCCAAGAACAAGACATTGGCGGGAATAAACTTATGCTCACGTGAATAGCTCGGTTTCATGTTCACAATAACTTTTTCCAACAAGAAGCCAAGATTGTCGTGGGTAAATACAAACATCTGGTCAGGTTGGATATTGTCCCAAGAGAATTCAGCCTCATCTTCGAAATCCTGGGGCAAAGGAAAATCAAAGGTCAATAAGCCACTAGCTTGGAGTGATGAAGTCACTTCCCACATACCCCATAATCGCTGAATCGAAAGTCAGATAGGTCTAGGTCACTTCCTTTGGCTTGGTCCAAAGCCATCTTGTACAGGATATCGCTCTCCGAAATCACACTCTCCAGGTCTGCTTTTGACGAAGTATAGTAACCACTTTCACGGTTGCTTCCAGTGCTTCCAGCACCATCCCGCGGATCAGTCAATATTTCCACAATCCTCTGGTTCTGAAAATGGTCGCTGTCCATTCCATGGTTAACAAAGTCCATGACCGTACGGCCTTTGGAGGACTTGGAAGTGGTGGAAGCTCCGTGATCAATCAACGTAGCAACAATACCGTCGTGGTGGTTATTTGTTGCCCACATCAGAGCGGTCCAACCGGCTGGAAAATTGACAGCTAGTTTAGAAACATAATAATAGCAAAGCAACATGATATACGATACATTTATCTTGAGCGTTTGGGTCTGCGCCAGCTTCGAGAAGAGTATAAGCAACTTCAAGATAGCCCCAACATGCCGAGTAAATGAGAGGGGTGGTGCCATCTTCGTCTTGACCATCAATATCAACGTACGTCCTTGCGATACTCAATAGTTTTTTTAGTCTTTTTGAGTCACCGTTGGAAGCAACCCTTCTGAGAATCTGAGTTAGTTTCTCGGCTTTTTGCTCTTCAGTCAAATATGGTTGAGCCAATATTTCCTCTTCATCCTCAAAAGGATCGGTTATTGGAGCGGAGGTGGGCGAGGTGGGACTGCTAAGTATCTGGAGGTCGAATTTCGGAGCGGCAACCGAGTCAACAGAAAGAGTAAGCTTGTTCAACTCGCACTCTAGCCCCAATTCGCTATTTTTGGTGAAGTTCGATGGAGGATACCCAAGGCTCTGCTCGGCTTGGTGGTCGTCATCAGTTGCATAATCCCAAAGCTCCATCTTTGTGTCGCTGTCAGGTGTCTTAGGACCAGTGCTTGAGGTATTTGACATACGATTTTCTTTATAGCTTGAGGAATAAGAGGAAAAATCGGGCTCCGGAGAGTAGTTAGGGGTTTCCAGGGCCTTTGGCGGGAAATCCTCTAGCTTCAGCTCGGAAGGGGTATGCTTTTTTCCATACTTGAATGCTATTTCAGCTTCCATCTTACAAAGCCAAGGGTTACTAGTAGAAAATAATTATTCACCAAATACAACTCCAAGGAGATATGGTGTATTATTCAGATATCTAAAAGAAGTGTCGGTTAGCGAGGTACGTTGAAGATATTACGTTCTTTGGCAGAAGAAAGGCAGCTTAATACATACACAATTAAATAAATAGAGAATTTGAGTTTAAGAAGATTAAATGACTAAAAGAGGCCAAGAGCGTAAGATAAAATCAGTCTCGAGATAAGTAAATGGATAGCCGAAAGGATCCAGCATCGGAGCCTTGGCTGATCTCGCAAAATCCAAATTTAACACAGACTGCGTTTCACTGTCATTTTATGGATTAGACATATTATACGACACAATACATAGGTAATGAATCAGGGCATCTGGGATTAGGTTCCCTAATTAATTATCAGCATGATATCAGCAAATTGAATCAAATTAATTACATGCCTCTGCTATATTCGTCTAACAAAGAGGTCATAAGCTAGGATTGGGCCATCCAGGGTACATGATAAGGTGATATATCCTGATGCAACAGCCGATTGTTGCAAGCGCGGTGTTTCAAGTTGATGCAAATGCTGAAGACTCATGCTGTCAATATCGTGCTGACTTCACCAGAAGCTCCCAGATCAATGCCTTTGATTGGCTGCTGAAGCATCCCGCTCACCAATAAGGACCGAGGTAGGCTCTTATGCTAGGTCATGAGCGTGGTTCTAGGAACGCAGACACATTATATTCATATGAGCCCTCGGAACGTATGATTCAGAACTCACATCTAATCTACCTGAGAATGCGTTACAACCGAGCTCTCCGCTGCCAATGATCTATGGTGGATTTAGGGATATTCACACAGTGGCTATATTAGGGTGATATGCTTCTGGTGAGGATGAGTTCCATTTTTAGCCATTCCATTGTGCTCATTCCGCTGAATCATGTGGCTGGTACATCACAACAGCCCAAGCACTTGGCAGGTATACTTCCATTTCCGAATGCCTATTTTTATCGTGAAGCGACCAGAGGCCTCAGTTCCATCATTTCTGACGACATATCAGAACGATTCCTGTGTAATATAAACGCAAGATATGTATGGAGATTAGGTTATGTTCAGTCAAAATGATAGGAATCACCGCACCAGGCTCGCCACCAATCACAGGCAGTTTTTTCCGGATGGCCTGCATCTGTTCCCAATTTGGTCATCACAGGTTCAATTTGGCTTCGGGGTTCTGACTCTGATTTATGAAAGAAGCTATCAGTCAATGCTGTTTCTAACTCAGCGTCCAGAATCCACCACTATCACCCAACCATTCGTAATGTCTAGAAGCACAGCAACGAGTGTGAGCTATTAAATGTCGCCGCCAGACTTTCTTGAAGATACTCGAGATACCTGGTTGTACACTCAGTTTCGTGAGAATAGCGTAAGATAAAATGCAGACAACATGACCAAATCTAGAGGTCACACTAAAACATCTTCTGAAACTTGCTGAAGAGTGATACTGATGGAAGCAGTGAGAATAGCACCAGTGTAGTCAACTGTCAACCTCAACATGATGACCATAAGTTACATTAATATTTATTTCATAGGTGCTATAATGCTCATTTCGTACTAGTTGTTAACAGAGTATGGGAGAGCTTTTCCTTCTAAGCCAGCCAACAAATTGTCAATAGCAATACAGCCCATGGCATTTCTTGTTTCTACTGTGGCACTTCCAAGGTGTGGTAAGATAACACATTTGTTGAATTTGAAAAGAGCGTGGTCGGTAGGTAGTGGCTCAGGTGAAGTTACATCCAACCCAACACCGCCAATAAGATCTTCCTCCAAGGCACGAACCAGGTCATCCTGCTGGACAATACCTCCTCTGGCCGTATTTACAAATAAGGCGGTGCGTTTCATCCTTTTGAATGCGTCGTAGTTGAACATCTCACGAGTTTCCGGAGTCAGTGCGCAGCAGACAACGATCACGTCAGATTCCTTCAGTAGGGTATCGAAATCTGCGAACTCTGCATTTAATCTAGCAGCTTGCTCCTTTCGTTCGCTTCTACCATGGTAGAGAATACGCGAGATACCAAATGCCTTCAAACGGACCGCGACCGCTTCACCAATACGACCTAGACCAACCACTCCCAAAGTTTTGTTGGTCATTTGCACTCCAAGGAGCCAAGTTGGATCCCAGGCGCCCCATTGGCCGTTCCTGGCGGCATCAACAGCTTCGGAAAGACGACGCGCAGCCATCAAAACCAGGGATGCGGTGATATCGGCAGTAGCATCAGTCAATACATCGGGAGTATTGCCTACTTTGACATCATGTTTCTTGCAGACAGGAACATCAATGTGGTCATATCCAACACTAAAGGTTGAAACCACCTGATTCCACATTGTACAGATATCAGTAAATAAACAAGGAGCTGTGTAAGTGAGACTAGGCCCACCTTGAGTTGAGGTCCTACCAGGCAAAGTATATTAGAATCTTCGTCTGCTCTGCAACACAAAGGATACTGCTAAGCTTACCTGCTGCCTCAATGGCTTCCTGGTCAATACGTTCGCTAAACATGCAAAGGGTGCCGTCCATGCCTACACGTTTCAACACCAAGGATTAACATGAAATACTGTGGGGATACATGTGTATATTACCTTTAATATCTCTCAAGAAATCCTCTCTGGTTTTACAATCCTCCCACTGCACAATGTCCAATCTACCAAGTATACCCAAGTCAGATACATGTTGCTGAATGAAAAGCCACGAAGGCGCTAGTACTTTTCCTCCTGCTCTAGCCTCTTCTGAGCTCTCTCAGGAAGAGTGCGAGTTACCAAAACACGGTACTTCTTTTGTATGTTTGTCATTGTCTGGTATGCACGAGTGGTCAGAGAGATGCGGGATAGGAGACTGGTATTTGCGCTTCGGAAGTTAGCAAAATGCATATAAAATAGCAGATTGTAGCGAAAAAACAACCAGAGTTCGCAATTTATAGAAATATGAATGATGACGAAGGATTGGAAATAAGGTAAGTTTGTGTCTGCAAATTCAGTGTCATATGCTCTGGTCACTCTAGGATTCCACACAGTATGATCATTCTCAATTCTGGTGAAACGCCGCTAAACAAGATATAGATTATCGTGCCCCTCCAAATATGCCAATCTCCATGAACAATTGCATGGGAAATATTCACGCATAGTGAGGGCTGTACACTCACGGTAATTCGATAAAGTCACTTTGTGTACGATCTTGATTGGCAACCAAGATAATCAATAGAGCCTCCATATGTTGGCGAATTTTTCTCATCCCCACAAGCTCCTACCTTCACGTAATCGTAGATGATGTACGGACCCTCTGTCATGCACATACAAAGTATCCTCGAGTGCATGGCATTTATATCGGTTTAGCAGGAATTTCCATAAGCCTTGCGCGGCACTCAGCTGTCCGATATCAGTGCCGTGCGAGTCCATATATATCCTTGTGTTATCCACCGGTTAAGACCTGCAGTCATTATGATTTGATGGGAAGGTGGTTATGCCTCTTTTCAATTTATAGTCTCCTCATGTAACCATAGAGGCATAATCCTTGTTCAACCTATCCTCCCAGAACCCTTTTATGCGATCGATGCAATAAAGATACCACTGACCTGACTGGGAATTGCCGTGACTTTTGCAACATGGGTAACGTAGATTATCTATATCAATTATCTGTATCGTTGCAGCAAATACCAATGCACCACCAACGTATGCGATTCGTGGCTAATGAGAAATTTGATGCTGGCTATTTATTGACCTGGTAAGGTAACTGGCCAACCCATGGCAATAGGAGTAAGATGCAGTCATGTCAATCAGATCAAACAGAGGAGACGTGGCTAGGAACAACACCTGCGCCTGAAGCCAAAAGTGGTCCAGGCGGGATGGCTTTAGCAATTGGTGTCTTGTTGGCATTTCGTTTTATTCGATGATACGTACCTCGAGATGTAATTAATGGTGAAATATATCTACCGAATACAGCCTAATGAGGAAGTTCACCACATTCAACCTCTTGACTTCTTGTCCTTAGTAGGACCACAGCCCCTGCAACTGCACAAATGCTGCAATGTTGATTTGTGAGATGGTTTGCAGTTCAAAACAACCATGATTTACCATATTCACAATGATGCCAATTCGTCGCAGAGTCTCGGGCCTTGTTCCGTACCTAAGTACTACTTTGGGTACTCATTATTGGAATGAGAGTTCCACTCAGGAACAGAGGACTTCATGATGTCCACAGATTGAATTGTGTAGAAAATGCGTGGTACCACGATCTTCACATTACATTCCATCCATTTGCCAAGAGCGCCGGATGATCCCTTCTTGATTGGATTATTTACCCGGATCTATCAGGATAGTGGCACAAGTGCATGTTCTTGTCGAAACGATGAGGAACTAGACGAGAAAGGCACTGGATTCCACTGTTTTCTATGAATTTCACACAGTTCTAAATTTGTTTGTTGAAAGCCTGTCTAGTCCAATTGTCAATAGAATCGCATAAATCAATACAAACCGCCTTTGATTACCGATAATCCCATCGAAAAATTCATTAATCCGGAATGCCATCTACAAATTAGAATTATCTCATGTAAGTCTACGGGAGCCAAGGCATCTTATTTGACGAAAGCCATCTCTGTGCTTCTTACAGAATACCCACATTTCCAACCCTGCACCAGAGCTCTCTCCACACAATGAACACAGCAGACGCTTGTTCGTCCATGTGGCGAATTGCAAGATGGTGGCCTTAACGAGGCCCGAAATCAGCGGATGACAATTACCGCAACTCATCTCAAAGTAGCCATATCAACCCAATTGGGAAAGAGCCTCTTACATCGTACAATGATTACATAGTCAGTTGATGTTCCCTAAAAATACAATTTCTTTATTACCCTACGACAATACCATTTTTAGCACAGGATATTGTTGCTTAGCTCTCTTGATTCCGGGTCTTTCTTGTGGGGATTCGGACACCCTGTTTGAAGAACTTCATGGACAACTCGGTGGTTTCTAAATACGCCGTTCATCAATTGAATGCCAACCCACGGTGTCCCAGGCAGCCGAGATGGGTAGCTTACCTCTCATCCCCGGAAATGTCCTGGCGGAAAAAACCTTGAAAGGTCGACTGAACACTTGGTCAACACAATTTTCATGACCACTACTCATTGCTCTGTGGATAGGGAAAGGCGTTAATGCGGCCAGTATGCCGTTATACGGGTGAAATAGCCTACTTGGAGAGGTCTATGAATGAAAATCGCAGGCAGAAAGTCCCGGTCGTTCTGACCGACAATTCTGGAAACACAAAGTAGACTCCTTTGTGGCCCTCAGTATCCTGCAGAATGTGGGATGAAGATGTAGTCGTTCCAACTAGATTCCTTACGTAGTTGGGGTCAGAGAGCGCCAGAACCGAGGTGCGCGGGGTTTGGGACGAGAAAGAAGGTAGCGTAGAGGGATCGACCACTGTGGTGCAGTTGATTTGCTGGTTCTCAGACCAAAGATCAGCATGGACTACATAGAACTGTGTAGACGTAAACCTAGATTTTGAAGTGTTTATTAGAAATCTTTGGCTGCAGGATGGTCGTAATTCGAAAACTCACTCATCGCTGTGAGTTCCATCCTCATTCAGGATATTGAGCTTGACTATTGGTGGTGGATCTAAGGACCTTTTATCTTTTTCCCCGAACCCACACATACGAGCATGAATCGGATGCTGCACTACTTCTAGAGTGTATCTTGGCTCCATAGGTTAGCAAAGCGATTACCAGCCAGCGAGTGCTTCGGAGGATCTTTACCTGGCCATTTAGGCTGTGTGGTGTGCCTGAATCAAGTGAACGGTGGTGGGCAAGTGGATTCTTGAAGAAGGAGGTGTTCAATTTGAAATGGTATTCATCTATGCTAGTGGCATCAATGAGATTAACCGTAGGTTTTATATCAAAATTCCCATTTGAAATCATACAAGAACAAGGAGGCCTGGTTACACATATATTCTAGGAAATCAGTTACCATATCATCTAGCTTATGAGCATTGCTAAGGACGCTCTTTCCAATTTACACCATACCGCATGGGAGAGATTTCTCGTCCTCTGTACACAGCCTTAACTACCGGATATTATTCTAGTAATCCATTTATTAATACTACATCTTTCAGAAGCCATAGCAATACACTTTGACATTATTAACCAATATGGTCATGGCTCGACGAAAAAGGAAATGATCAATTCGATTAATCAACTTCCACTGCATCTCAGGTTAAATGAGGGGTTTCTATTTCTACATTAGAAAGGCACAGGGCCAGGGGCATCTGGAGGGCGTTCGACGGCAGCTAGAATTCACGACGGCCATTCCCTCAAGAACGCTGCCAGACCGGGCTTTCCACCACAACAATAGGTGAACTTGAACCCACAAACCCACAGATCTACAAATCCACCAAATCCCAATCTGGAAAAGGCCAATAGCAACCGGTATTACACAGCGATTCGTGTGAAATTTCAGGGGTTGGGATTTGGCAAGAGAACGATAGACTTCCTCTGGAAGGCCTACACCTTGGCCATAGCATTCACTCTAAACCCATCAGATATGATTCCATTTGATATGGATGAGAATGAGACTATCGCCGACGAACACGATTGGCCACCAGAGATGATGATTAATCTAATTTAATCGGGCATCTCTGGCTACATGCAACATAGATCACGTACAGACAGCGCAGATGCCCTTTTGGATGACATGGACAAAACTTGATTGGCTTGAAATACTCTCGATTGGATCAAATCAATGGCGTATATTCCTCAATTGGCCCTTGACCTGAAAGGACCAAGAATGATCATCTTGTGAATATGCTCTGCTCCCTACGATAGCTCGTCCTAAGCTGATTTGGCATGAATGGGATTCGGGCTTATATAAACGGTCAGCGGAATCAGGCAGCTTCTTTTCGTCGTTGGCTCGAGGCAAAGCGAATCCACCGTCTGTAACAGCTAGTGCTGGTAGCCATTGGTTACGCTCATTAGATGCATCAGTGGTCCATTTGACTACCAGATTCTAGCCGAAATCAGGTATGCGATCGCGCACATTGGTGAGAAGCCGGTTTCCCTAGAACAATGATTGCGCAAAAGTGAATTTGGAAGTCGCTCTCGAGGAGAATGCCTACTATGATTGACAGCAGGGATTTGTGCGGGAATGGCCAGGGATAGCATGCTGTCAAGGTAATTAGCCGTTCAGATTCACATATGCCTGACATGGATGAAAGGCGTGATCTTCTGGTTGTATGCGGTGCAAAATCTGTACAACCCCCGTATTTGGAATTATTTGTGAGCACTACAGTACGCTTGCAGTGTATGACCATCCTTGTTTATATTCTGATGAACTATACATCTCAATTTAGCCAAAATTATTATAACGCCTATGGGCTCGCTTGGTTCAACAGATTGTAACCTTTTTTGATTGCTTGTTACGTTGTTTAGGGAACGACGACAGATGGTCTGGATGATCCTGTGTCTGATACTCGATGCCTATGGCATCTCAATTGACTATGCTGGTTGATATAAACTGGACTCCCTATGCATCGTAATAGACGTAATCGACGTAATGGATACTGTAGCCCTGGTGTTCTGGATGGACAGCGAATCCATGCTATTAAACATATGGGCCAAATCGTCGTTTGATCAAATTTTGTGGGAACACCTAGAAGTCGACATCCACGAATGCTGACATCAATCAAAAGTGCTGATAAACCGCCTTGTCCGCTGAATCAAGAATACTTGTGACACCGCAACTGGTTACCTTACGAATAAAAAGTACGCGATGGAGATTGGTGGCTAAACATTGATGTTCGACATATCTGACATATCAATTACATCAGCCTAAGCGCTTTGAAGTGCTTGATAAGGACTGTGCTGGGAGGATGGGATTTTTAAACAGTTTTAGATATCATTCGCCAATCCATGTATAGAATAACCAAGTTAAGGCACCTCACTCTGATTTGGCCCATTCAACGTAGGAAACAATATATCCTTCCTGGCAATGTCTTCAATGCATCAACTTTGGAATTGAGTGTTCCATTATTCAAAACTATCATGGCAATACTTTCCAGGTCCAATCTTATCCAATTATGATACATAAACTGGCTACATGACTTTTGTTCTGTTGTGGAAGTCAGATGTGAGATATGGTAAGAGCAGTCAATGCTAGAAATGGGGTTGTTCATTGCACAGAAAACCTTGCATTGATTAGACCTCTGCTTTTGCCTTCAAAATTCCTTGTCATTAGTTTTCAAGGGCTAGATGGGAACAATGTGTCAGCAAAATGAGGTGCTCTCAAGGACATCTTGAAAAATGGACTACCATAATCATTGCACTCAGTTTTACATGTGGGGGTTTGTGGGCGTCCCTCATTTCGAATGTGATGAGCTTGTGAAGATGGACAAGTAAAAATCCATCCTTACGTCGACATATCAGCTGCTTATCTGAGACAAAGGGATGATGATACCTTGCTAATGATGTGGTACAAAGTTCGCCGTTTTACCACCACATCAATCCATATAGAAGGGAATGTAATCCCAGCACACGTCGATGTGGCAATTGAGGACACAAGCATCATATATATGGAATGCGCCGTGGTACACGTGCTATTCTGAGTGTCAATCTGAATCGTTTCTATTTCTGTAGGCAATTTCTATGTTCGCTAAATCTATCAACTTGGAAACGAAATCGTTGTGAAGAATGCATCATATCACGAAGTGTGGTTAATCCAGTGCGCTTGCCTATCCGACTGGTATCCCTATTCCATCCGAGCCCGAAACATTCAGTGGGTGGTTTCAGTACTCCAAATCAGGCGGCCTGTTTCAGATGGGAAGGCTGGAGTATCGATCAATAAAATCGATTGGGCACCGCCGAAGATGGGCCCACCAATACAGCTTAAAGTGAAAGCTTAATTGTGACGTTGATTTTGTTGTGATCCAACCTCAAGTATCACCTCAATAAACCAATGGATGTTCATTGGCTTTCCCAAATAAATTCGAGGTACCAATCGAGATGAAAGCGGTGCAAATCAAAGATAGATCACCTTGTGGTTGGCTTAGATCTAGATTGAGCTTTACTCAAAGTAACTGCCTTTCTGGAGTCTTGAGTAGGGATAAACATTACTTGTAGATCTTTTATGTGCGACCTAGCTAGATGGTGTGTAGTTGCTAAGGCAATTAAAGACCACCGGTACATTACGCTATGAATCCCGGGTCAACGTCATATACACGCGTATTGAATGAGGTCTACTCATCTCAAATGCTTGGGTAATCAGTACAGCAACAATCGTGCCAGTAGTAACCAAAAGAATCGGTATGCCAAGGTCTTGGTAACTGTACGAAAGGGTGGCCATTGGCTTTCTCAAGTATGGAATATCTTTGTAAAATCCTGAGCCTCGCGGTGTTTTCCACTTCCCCATATTATGAAGTGGTGCCATATTGCGGAATCTAATCTTTAAAGGGCATCTATCCTCACATAATGTGTGATGAAATGTTATCAGAGATGTAGATACCTTCTCACATGTCTTAAAAATCTATATTGAAGCCACTCAAGGAGCCCGTTCCTGACAGTTATCTTGACGTGGAGCTATTGGTCTGGTTATCATTGTGATCTTCTTGATCAATGCATATCATAACTGTGATGCGATAATTTCCGTTTAATTCTGATTGGGAAATACTTTCTAAAGGCTGTACATATGTGAAGCAACTGTAATGGAGGAAAAACGAAGAGATGATGAGGACGATGCTTTCGATCGGACAGTGAACTCTCAATTGCCATGGTAGCGGAGTATATTATAACTTATTAAATAGATGGGGGGTTCTGTTGGAGTGGTGAGTCGTAAAGGAAGAATTCTACTTACTAGATAGTGATACAAGAGGATAGCGACTAATTAGCAATTGCTTACGAAAGGATGTCTTGGGTGATATCATTTTTTGACGAAGGTGTGTATCCACTTGGTTCTCAAATTACGGGATTCGGGATAATGAATCCGAAGATGCCTCCGAAGATTGGATTCCACTGAGAATCGTTTGTTGCACCCTTCATATTGGCAGACAAAGGGTCTCTCTCCAGTATGTGAATACATATGAGTTTTGAGCGTGCTGGGTCTATTGAAATGTTTTTGACAAACACTACATTCGTATTTTCTGCCCAACACTCTGACTCCTTTAGAGTCCTTTAGTTCCTCTCTATCATGCTGGCCAGTCACCTCTGAATAGCTTTTGTCCAAGGGCTCTCCATCAGACTCGATTGAGGAATCAGTGGTAACAATGTTCATATCATTAGTCCCATCGTATGGGTCTGGATTCAAGAGGAAGTTAATGTTGCATGGGGAGAAATCACCACGAGGTGTAGAGCCCTCATATTCCTCAGACTCTAGTCGCTCGGTTGAGTCGGTGTTGAGCATTGATTTGATATTGAGCGCCTTTGACGAATTGAGCTTCGAGTCGGGCGGGTCCTGTATTGATGAACTGTTAAATACACTGTAAGTATAAACCCTTTAGAAAGTATGAAGAGGCAAATTTAATATCTAACATTCTATCGATGCCAAAAAATAGTTATTACTTTTGGACAGATTCATATGGAGAGTCTCTGGTGGCGCGGACACCTCCTTGGGCTGTATACGATTTTTTGCTGACTTCCTGGATTGGGCTAGAAGGGCTTCTCTTGCTTTTCGTAAGCAGCTGAGGCGAATTCATTGATACGGAGGATGGCGACTTTGTGGAAAGCCGTGGGGGCAGGCTAGAAATGTCTTGGCATCTGCTTTTGATTTTGTCGGGCGAACCATACGGAAAGGCTCTGTTGTTATTCATTCGCTTTGGATTTGATATTGAGGTGATGGTACGGAATGTGTGGAGTTAAAATAGAGTCGTTTTGGTCAACGAAGAACCAGGCAGCATACCAAGGTATTACGAGTGATAAGAGGTTAGATGGAGTACCTTTCGGGCGTTTTACCAATATCTTTAAGTATCGAAAGGAAGATCAATACATCTCTAACCTATATGGCAGATATGCAAAGAATTTGCGAAAGGTTGGACAATTCTATTGAATGAAGAAATATACAAAGTGTTACCGTAGTTATTTGGTAACCAAAATTGGATCAGGGAGAAAGTAGATGAATAATCACTATGCTGAAATGCTGAAATCCATTGCTCTCCGATCCCAAAGACTTTATATAGTTTAGGGCTCAAGAAAATGGCATTCCAATACCCCATTTTAATATGGAATTGACAAACCATTAAGGCCTGGTTTTAAAATAACCGGTAATAATTAAACATCTGCTCTTATAATGGGAAGCGATGGAGTTTCAGTTGCCCAACCAGTATTTACTTAAATGTTAATATCAGGGAATCTGGGGTTACTTATCACACACAAGGGATTATGGGTGTGCTCCTCGTTCTGTTAGATCCTAATCACCTTCCTCACTATACGGGTTCACATCTTAACGCACTGTGCGGATTTCGTAGAACTATCAATAATTGTTGGCGCTTAAGTGTCAAAGCGCACGTGTAAAGAAGTTGTCTGGGATCAAAAATTTTCGGGTGGTTTTGGGAGTACCCAAGCAACTTTTTCTCTGCTCTGAATCGGAACAAACTTAACAATCCGTTTACCTTTTTCACACAGCAATGTTCTAAAGTTACCACTCTGATAGAGGTTTCAAGAGTTGCCTGTTTAGTCAGGTCACAGAATTTTTCCGAAATTTAGCCTGATTGACCTGATAGGTCATTTGAGCCTTACGGGAATTGGAATCGAGTGTCAGATCATCCGAGTTGGATGCCCCAATGATCAATCAAATATTGCCCGGACTTGATCACTTCCATGATCTTCAGGCCCGTAGAAGTCGCCGTCATATATTTACTCTTTTGTATGTTGGTCTTGGTTGAGTACTCCGAACATCAAGAAAACGATGAGAGTTAATGGTGATTCTCCGAAAACAGAACAAAGGGCTATATGAAAGTCAAGTGAATTGATACTGAGTTTAGAGGGTTGTGGAATGCCAAAGAGATTCCATTACCATTTTCAATGTCTAGAAATATTGCTATACATTATACTCTGGGTTGCTGATTTTCTGGTAAGGTTATAGTCTATGTCCTCTTGTTGTGCTGCTTGGGCTACTGCCCCAATCAAATAGTCACATATATATATACTTCGCGTGTGAAATGCAATTTATTAGGTAAAGGCCACTTTCATCATTAGGTATTATCAAAATGAGTGTTTGTCAAGGTAGGATGACAACCTAGTTTTTGGCCCATTTGTTGAGCCAAGTAAGGATCTCAGCATGCCAGCGCAGGGAGTTAGCTGGCTTGCTTACCCAATGAGTCTCATCAGGGAAGTAGAGTAGGCGAGATGGAATGTTTTGTCTTTGCAATGCGGTGAAAGTCGAGAATGACTCGCCATCAACAATACGGTAATCGTGTGCACCTTGAATAATCAAAGTGGGAGTCTTCCAGTTTTGGACATAGTTGGATGGTGACCATTTTTCGTAGTTCTTACGAGCCTTAGGATCCCACGGAACGCCACCCATTTCACTTTCTGGGAACCACAATTCATCAGTAGAGTAGTATCCAGATAGCATAGAGAATTTACCATCATGGTTAACCAAACACTTGAAGCGATCGGTATGACCGTTGATCCAGTTCATCATGTAGCCACCGTAACTTCCCCCGAGGCCACAGACACGCTTCGAGTCTGCGTAGTTGTAAGTTTTAAGAACATAGTCCAGGCCGTTCATCAAATCAACATATGGACGTCCACCCCAGCTTTGTTGGACTTCGTCGGTAAACTTCTGACCGTAACCAGTGGATCCACGTGGATTGATGGCAACGACAACATAACCAGCGGAAGCAAAGATCTCAGGATTCCATCTGCTGCTCCAACTATCCATCCAGGCACCTTGAGGCCCACCGTGAACAAAGAAAGCTACAGGGTACTTCTTGTTGGGCTTGAATCCGAATGGCTTGAGTAACCATCCATGAACCTTAGTGCCTTCAGCACCCTTGAACCAGAATTCCTCAGGTCTAGGAAGGTATAAATCGTCTACTTTGGCTTTGTGGAGTTGTGATATTTGTTTGAGGTTAGAGCCGTCAGCCTTCACAGTGTAGTATTCACTTGGGTGGTTCATGGCACTTTGGGTCAACAGCAAGGTGTCCTTGTTGAGAATTGCTACCGAAGAGGTGCTGTGCTCATTTACAACAGTTCTAATACGCCCGCTTTTAGTATCAGCTGCAAACACCTTGATCCGGCCGTACTCTTCACTAGGGAGGAAGAGTGTCTTCGAATCTACAGACCAGATGAGCTCGTTTGGTGTGCGATCCCAGTTTTTGCTGAGGTAGCGAGTTTTCTTGGTTGTGCGGTCTTGAAGAATGATACGTTTGCGATCAGATTCATAACCACGTCTCTCCATCTGAAGCCATCCTAATGTCTTGCCGTCGGGGGAGTAGGCGGGAGAAGAGGCAGCGGCAAGATTTTTATCGGTGAGAGACTTTGGAGCCTTGCTTCCGTCAGTAGGAACGACGTAGATGTTGATGTCCGTTTCCCAAGCGTAATCACGTCCAGGTCTCTTGGCACTGAATGCGATCTCCTTACCATCAGGGGAGATGTCATAGTCACTGGCACCTCCGAATGGGGGTACGGGTGATTCTAGACCGGTTTTCTTCATTACATTAATTGGAGATGACGTAACAGAGTAGGTAGCGCCATTTTTACCCAGTCGAGCAGTAAAAATGTTTTGCTTCTTCTTCGTGACAAAAGCATCCCAATGTCTAACCATCAATTGGTCATATACCAAGGCACTGTCAGTGCGTTTGCTCTCAGCAGCATCAATTTCAACTGCCTTTTCCATAGAACCATCATCGTAAACAGCTGTGGTGAAGGCCAGGAGCTTGGAGTTGGGATTATATTTGATATTACCAATATCAAGGGTGAAGTTCGTGACCTGTACGGGTGTTGCATTTGGCTTCGATACCTCTACAGCCCAAAGTTGGGTTGATTTCGAGCGAGAAGAAAGGAATCCTACAGTGGCACTGTCCAGCCAAATGGGTTCACTGTCACCAAATTTTCCTGAAGGTGTTAGTGCAGTCACACTATCCTTTGCCAAGTCAAGGAGCCAGAGGTTTCTGGTACTAGAGTTCTCGGTTATAGAATAGTTTGAGCTAGAAAAGACTGCCCATTTTCCATCTGGGGAAGGCACTGCAGCACCTGGCTTGGAGATGGCTACGAGATCTTGAGGAGTGATGGGGCGAAGAGCGCTTGCAAGAGGGACTGCAAGTAAACTGAAAAGGCACCACTTCATGTTAGTAACTGATCAAAAATCTGTTGTCATAATACGAGATGCAGGAATGGTTTAAATACTCCTTGACTTATCCCAGATGCACATGACTCGTGCAGTTATCTGTGTAAGCTTAACATCTTCAAAGTTGTGTTTGCACAACATGGCTTTGTATAAAATAGAGCGATTCTTAAAGCTGATGATTGAATCCCATCATTCCTGATAGTGGGATACGTAATACCAAGGGAATTATTTAGGAAGGATCATCAGTATGCGAGCCTTTGATTCGTAGTGATCAAGATCGCGAAAGATGATCATTGGATTGTATCTGGGAACAACAATATCGATGGAATATTACGAATACTCAGAATGGCGGTTGGTTTTTGTTAGTTGTAATGGCATTCGATATCATTCCTGAAATCTGGTTCAAGCACTCTATTGAAACAGTTAACTAAACATATGCGCACAAGGCGCCCGGTTTCTCAGAGTAGTGACGTGATGCAAGGTAAAGTTACAGAAGTGAAATTGATTTTGAGTGGTTGGTGATTGGGATATAACTTGGTTCACGTGGTATACTAGGTATAATTCGCTCAAGCTGACTTGCAGTGAAGTTCTGGTAAGCGACAAAGAGAAAATACATTGGTTTTCCCCCAGTCCAAACCTAATCACCTAAAGGTAGAATCATAGATTGGATGATTCATTTCTTGCCACCAATATCCTACATTTCTCACAGCAACTGAATTTTGCGTCGCCTGTACGTACTTGGCAAATATCGGCCTCAAATGAGGAATAATGGTGATATGAGCGAAGGTTGGTTTACGCTTGGTGTCACAAACTGTTGTACTATAACTTATCAATCCCAGTTAGGGGACTTGGTATTCGGGATATTGTATTGGAGTTCCACAGTTGAGTACAGATTTGTTGAATCTCACCGAAAATGTTCTTTAAATAGGTAATTGCCTCATCCTGGAATCCACGAAAGCCCACCTAACCACATACCCAATTTGAGGAGTAGGACTAGGTTACTCAGGTTGAATGATTAGTATCGATCCTTGATAATTGCCCCGGTGTAAATGTACATGTGAGCGCTTTGCTCTGTTCCACTTGGTATCATAATGTTCTCATGATGGTGATACATCAACACAGGTGGGAGGATGTGCGAAGCGTTGTAAACAGGTAAGTCGATGTTAGCATCGAGTCCACTAGGGGACAATAATAATAGTTGGGATTGCCATTCTTGGTGTTATGGCCAATAGTTCGACTCTATCACTGGGAAAGTTCACCAAACGTGAGAAGTGTCATCGGAAAGCAAGACATCTCCATGACGGTGTAAATCAGCAGACATTGATTTTTGTCTTGCAGATATGGCATTGGTTGACCAGCGTGGTACGAATTGATAATTGATCGTTTTCTGTGAGAAAGGGCATTTGGCAACATCATGTATATATACTGCTGATAGCTCCTATAAAATGGCAGATGGTTCTAGGTAAACCTTGAGCGTTGTATTAGTGTAATCAAATCCTGAATACTATTTGTGTATGCACATTGTGGGTACTTAATTTATATATAAGGTGTGAAGGAACCGATTCAACACTAGGCTAAAAGTATCGTACGGGACCCACCTGAAGTCCGGGGTGCTGAATCTGTTGAGACCAGTTTACTGAATTCAACAGAGTCGACGAAATCCTACCAACAGATCTATTTATAAACATGGAGCTTTGCAACTATTGGGGAGAGACGCTAATTCTTGGTCCACCTGTTAATCCAATCCAACACCTCGTGGTGCCAACGAAGTGAATTGGCTGGCTTTGTTACCCAATGGCTTTCATCAGGGAAGTATAGCAAACGAGATGGGATATTTTGTCGTTGTAATGCTGTAAATGTAGATAGTCCCTCTGCGAGGACTAAGCGGTAGTCCTTTTGGCTGTGAACTACTAAGGTAGGTGTTTTCCAATTCTGCACGTAATTAGATGGTGACCACCTCTCGTTGATCTGTTTTGATTTGGCTTCCCATGGTTTCCCACCAAATTCCCACTCAGCAAACCAGAGTTCGTCAGTAGAATAATATGTCCCAATACTTGAAAACATTCCATCATGGTTGACGAGGCAGCTGAAGCGATCAGTGTGACCATTGAACCAATTCATCATATACCCCCCAAAGCTAGCACCCAGAGCACACATACGTTTCTCATCGGTGAATTTGAATGTCTCCAGTACGTAATCAAGACCCTTCATCAGGTCCTCGTACGGAAGACCGCCCCAGTTTTCTGAGACTTGGTCGGTGAATTTCTGGCCATATCCAGTAGATCCCCGGGCATTGATTGCGATCATGACATATCCGGCTGAGGAGTAAATCTCCGGATTCCAACGCGTGCTCCATCCATCAGCCCAGGAGCCTTGGGGTCCGCCATGAACCAAGAATGCCACAGGGTATTTTTTCTTGGGATCAAATCCAATAGGCCTGAGGATCCAGCCGTGGACCAGATCCCCATTGGCCCCCTTGAACCAAAAGTCTTCTGGTTCCGGGAGGTAAAGCTCATCAGTCTTAGCTTCGTGTAGATGTGATACTTGCTTGAGATCATGCCCATCTTTCTTGATTGTGTAAAACTCATTAGGATGGTTCATTGCATTCTGCGTCAAGAGAAGACGATCGTTGTCGATAGGAGCAACGCTCCCCACACTTCCATTCTGGGTTAGAGCCTTGACAGCCCCCTGCTTGATGTCAGCAGAAAAAAGCTTTACCTTGCCATGCTCCTCAGTAGGAAGGTAGATAGCTGACGAGTCTGGTGACCATGTGATACTATTGGGACTGCGATCCCAATCTTGCCTGAAGTACGTAGATCTTTGTTGGTGCCGATCGTGGAGAATGATTCGCTTACGATCAGACTCGAATCCACGACGTTCCATCTGTAACCAAGCCAATGTTTTTCCATCAGGTGAATAGGCAGGCGAGGCAGTTTGGCCATAATTTTTGTCGGTTAGGGATTTTGGCGGCTTGCTACCGTCCGAAGGAACAAGATACACATTAATATCTGTCTCCCAGGCCTGATCTTGCCCAGGCTTCTTAGAAATGAACGCAATCTCTCGACCATCAGGCGAAATATCGTAATCCCCGGCATCGCCAAATGGATCGACAGGTGTCTCTAGATGCGCATTGGACATGACATTTCTTGCATCTCCAGCAACACTGTACTTGCCTCTGCTTTCGCTGAGCTTGACAGTGAAGAGATTCTGCTTCTTTGGCGTCACAAAGTGATCCCAATGACGGACAAATAATTGATCATATACCATACCGGAGTCTGGGCGTTTAGCGTTGACCGCATCAATCTCCACTGCTTTGTCCATGCTTCCGTCTGCATAAACACCAGCAGTAAAGGCGAGCAGCTTTTCCTTCGAGTTGTACTTAATATTTCCAATATCCAGAGTGAAGTTCGTCACTTGCACTGGCTGTGCACCAGGTTTGGTTACATCAACAGCCCATAGTTGCGAAGTTGTTGCCCTGGTGGATACAAACCCAACAGTTGCTGAATCCAGCCACAGTGCCTCGCTGTCTCCATATTTACTAGGCGAGGTCAATGGAATTTCCTTACTAGTGACAAGATTTAGCAACCACAGGTTAGAAGTACTGGCGTTTTCGGTGATTGAGTAGTTAGAACTGCTATAAACCGCCCATTTCCCATCGGGAGAAGGGACTGCTGACCCAGGCCTGTCTAAGGTGACCAGATCCTGCGGGGTGAAAGGACGCTTTGCAACAGCCAATGGAACTGCAAGAGCAATATAGCATAGACACTTCATGTCTGTTAGGTAGCTTTGAAGGGACTTCCATCTGATTTTTATATAGCAGAATGCCACACAATCAGATGACATAATTACTTCATCGAATTCTCTTCCATCACTGTATTTTAGAACTCAACGATATCCACCAGATGTAAGTTACCATGAATTTTAGAACTCGGATTTGGTGTGATCTTCACAGGAATACCTTTACTGTATACATACTGGACTTTTTCTACAATGCAATATAAATTCGTCAGATATTTTATATGTGATTCGCATGCTAGTTGGATACATTTAAAGAATCTCGGATTCGTGTTATAACGCTGGATGTATCGTTTCTGAATCCCGCCTGCGGGATAAAAATCGTACATCGAGATTCCCAAGGTTCATGAACCGACCGATGCTTGAATTACAGAAAATATTTATGCGTGTGAATTTTCAATATTCGTCTGACGATTCTTCGCTTCCCCACTGGCTTATGTTGCGAATTGCTGAGAAGAGTCAGCTCACCTATTGTCAAATACATGATTGATTAATAATAATAATAATAATATATTATCGCGATTCGCAAGAAACAGGCTACAACGGAAAACACGCGCATATTAGTGCTGGAGCAGTGGAAGGTTACATCATACTCTGCCATTCCCAAGCATAGATCATACAAATTTCCAAATCTGGTAGAAGTATCGACAATTCAGCGAATAACTCAGGACCGAATCTTACCATAAGTGAAATAAGCGTTACCACAAAGCCACATGACTCAGGTTGCAGGTGAAGGAGCCATAACGGATTTCAGTTGGCTATCACACATCTTCCTAATATGAGACATAGCTGACTGTTGCTGATTGTCCACAGAAATGTGCCATGGTAGCTATATTTGAGAGCGATCTAATTTCAGCCTGCTTGATGCTACTACCAATTACCTCTCTACAGTTGTATGCAGGTCTGTCAATGTGATGGTAGCTGCACAACAACGATAGATAAGCCCTAGATAGGCGCCCAAAACATATTGTGATGGGCACGTCATACATCTTGGCAACCCAAGCATTAACCATACCAACCCTTGACTTCCAACAATCGAGTTGCGGTATTGTATGGCGCATAATGAAATACAAAAGATGCCCTATCAGACATGCCAGAGGCGAGAAATACGGATGTAGTGTTCCTATCATAGTTTTGAATAGCTGACGGAACCATATAGGTTAGTGACTATACACTAGTAGTGATATCATACCTCAGCTGCATATACGGGATTATCTTGTTTTGAGCCATATGCCAAGAATAGGAAGATGGTTCATACTGCTGTTTGCCTATCGTCGGGCATTGGCCCTTACTCTATTTAGAATGGTTTACTGCAAGGACGAACCCTATTCTACATGCTACAAATATTGGATTTATATTTAATCATCAATATATTCCATGTTTGAAAGGGCCTCGAAAATGGAGGGGAATACAGGTCTAGTTGGATCCGTTAGGTTGTCCACACTTGAAATATCTTGGGGGCTTGGATTGAACCCACCATAGGATTTTTGGGTGGGTTTTCAGCCCTAGCTACTCAAGCCTGGCCTAGTTTAGTCCCAAATTCAAATTTATTACGGTTTCTTGGTAGCGAATAGTTTGAACAAGGTATCATATTTCTTTCATGGGGCAAGATTAGCCACTCGGTCGAAATCTGAATTTCCATTCAAGTCTTCTCATCCACCATAAACCCCGCACTGGTGATACAATACTTGCATCAATCACTCTGGGATCCTATCTGTGCTTTTGCTATCTTCAGGATCTATAGGGCAAACCTAAAAGGCCTGAATATTTACACCATGTGGCCAATGAAACCTTAACTTGACACGCTTTCATGACCATTCACAACACGTCATATTTCTAGTTTTGCCTTCCCAAAATTAAGGTATAAATACTTCCCTCAATGGGCCAACAATCAACAATACCACAGGTCAACAAGTTCCCATTACATACTACGACCCCTTGTGTCATATCTCGAGGGTTCCCTGAATTTATGAAAATTAGATGTATTCATTTCAGGAGTTTTTCATAGCATTATTTGATCCATGATTTGATTTGTCAGTTGGCCATACATACGCAAGGAATTACATCGTCAGTGCCTGTACATCAATGAGCACAACCATCAATGTTTGCCATCTGAAACGAGACCAAAATTCATGCTGTAAATCTGACCACAAACCTCAAAATAATTCGACAGAATGCTTTGCACCAACCAAGCGCAACACATTGGTGACAATTATTCACGACCCTGTGGGCTTGTTAGTTAACATAGTTAGAAAATAATCTTTATTGCTGATACGGTGATAGAGAGGTACATTACAACTATGGATTAACCTCAAAAAACGGTATATTTTCGGGTGGGATGTGATACATAAAGCCAACACCGGATATTCAAACTGTCATAAGTCACATCTGGATTTTAAGGTTCAATAATAGATTTCGCCGTCATACACAAGCATCAAAATCAGTCAAAATATGCTTGCTCTTGTAGAGTGGGCCGCTGTGAACGGTAAGGTGGCTCGTGCTATAGCATTCTAACTCATGCTATGTATCCCACAAGAATTATTGCGATGGCGCCTACAATATGAATGAGACTAATGGAAGTAGTAGTAGCAGTAGACATGACATCCAACGTGAACTTCGGTCGAGGGGGAAGAGTTAATACGCCGTTATTTAAAGTTCCAACATTGATCTCCCCAACCATTCCAGAGCGACAATTCAGCCCGTTACTGCTATAGTAGTAGTATATCCCTGGCTTGCTGAACACAACACTGAAATTGGATCCGGTATCCAGTACTGAAGAATCGAAGCCACCAGTTATTGGGTCACAACTGCCTTGCTGTACACCTTGGGTGACCGAATGAGAAGAGCTCAGCCAGGACCACTGAACAGTATCCCCTGCGGCAATAGTGATGTTTGATTTATCGTATGATAGAAACAAAACTTTGATATACGTCGTTTCAGCATTGGTGAGTATAGCAAAAGTAATGTAGCATAAGAAGTATTTCAAAGAAATCATGACGATTCCCAGTACAAAAGCAAACAACTCTTAGCCTGTAGGTAAGCTTGTAATTAAAGAAATACTTTGCAAGTTAACGCACGATTACTGATGTGTGTTGCCTTCGATTGTTAGGTGAAGTATCCGGTGTATGAGGTGTGGGTCAAGGATGGGAATTGTTGGGTTATATATAGGTCATTTCCCGAGCTGCTGAAAGCGTTTTTAGGTGACTAGAGATGACACTCGAGGTGCATCAAGCTACAGAAATCAGCCTACTTCCTAACAACATCTGATGGATTTCAGACTGCATGAGACAAAGCCGATAAACATGCCATAACCAGGATTACCTCAGATGCACAATACGATCGTGATCCGGATTTTGACATTGGTCAGATATATGCTGGGTTGTCAGACATTGTGGACTCTGCATCTATATCTTGGATTATGAGCATACACAGATGTGCTTCCAACATTGTTGATCACATATGTACAAGCCATTCCCGGAAATCGATACCAAATAGCTGACAAACATACACCGCATGCTCGATTGGTGTTCTGGTGTTGGTCAGGCTTCACCCCACATACCATCTATGCCGAGAGCACCCATGTACGCTTGGTGATATCAGCAACAAGAGGGTGCTCCCCATTAAGTTGCCTATTGATTTTCTTGATCCTTCTGTTGACCTGTCTAGTATTACTACTTATTACAAGGTCTCAACCTCCAATAACCAACATGATGGTCAAATATATTATTTGGCGTATTCTTACTCAACAAGTAGCTTAGGGGTAAAAAGGATGCGCCAAACTGGGAATGTTTTCCCTTGCTTTGGAAGTATGAGGTAAAATGGTTTATCTCATTAGGCTTGCTTAGAGATGACTGGAGGGGCTAACGATATTGGGGTAAAAATCGTATTACAACCAACTCACTTATATGCTCTCTGCTCTACCTTTGTATTAAGAGAATATTCGGGGACGTGAAGTTCGTCAAAAACAAACATAAGGGTAACAGGACCAGATGCAAGTCTGCGAGTATACGTCAAATGGGTCGCTGTGAATTGCAGCTAAAGTCTAGTTAAACGCAGCAAAATTGAGAGATGGTCTGAAAATTCAGCAACCAGGTACAGGCTAACGAAGTATATTTCAAGGTCCAAAGCTTTCCTCACGCCCTTGGTGATTGACAAGACCGTACATAGTGTCAATTAGTAGGTATTTATACTTGAACGTTATGAACTACAGTGATAAGAAGATCTCTACTTCTCAACCTTCCACCGACAGGCCGTGTGAAATGCGGTTAAAACATTCAGCTATGTTGGACGGGGATGAAATATAAATTATGCAGATTTTCCTGGTGCTCGGACTTTTATCATCTGATCCCTCAATTCGAACCGCGATCCAATGGATTGTAAATCAAAGATAGAGATCATTCACATCTATACTTTGATTAGAAAACCTAAAATATAATACCCATAATAGAAAGGCAAAGTGTGGAGTCAAATAGTCTTTCACCGCCATAGGGTGAAGACAAGGCCATCTTTTGAGCGTATCAAGCGAGCTAAGAATCAGCAGGGTTTCAAGAAAACCCCAAGATGCCCCCTCATAATAATGATGTTCACCCTACGTCGGCCAAAACCTACAATTTATGGGTTCATGACGACCGGTTCTCGAAGCAAGAAGTCGTTATCAATCCCGACTATTTTCCTGGGATAAAGCCTGGTGATTTATTAGAACTATTCCATCCACCTTTCCAAAACACCTCAAGTCCCGACTCAAGACCCTATCCTGGGAAGACCATCAAAGAGAACGAGGAGTCAGATGAAAAGACTCTTGTACTTCAGGTGGAGCCTTCCGATGTCGACATTCTAGCGAAGCAACCCCAATTACAGGTATCAAGTATTTCACCCGTCTCTCTTCAAAACCTGATAATATTCAACCAATATATGCCTCTTGGCAAAACTATAGATATCAATTGCCAACCATATTGCCACTGCCTTTGGTCTTCAAGCACGTAAAGATATTATTGTTCGTAAGGTATGTTCCAGAGATTCACCTTTCTCACGCAATGCGCTAAAACACGTATTTCATATATCTTTCTAGGTAGATGCCAACTCCATTGCTACTGAATATGTCGAATTTACGTTCAAAGATCAATATATCGGCCGGAGTGATATGTGGAGATTGAAAATGAGTTTAAATGGCACCTGCGTTCATGTTGGAAAAAAGATTTCTTTCGCTGGCTGCGTACGAGTACAAGTCAAAGAGATATATGTTGCTGGAAAAACCGTAAGCTTGAAGACAGCAGCCTTGGAAAGGAGTGCACTCATTAACAAACACTTGCTCCGGTATAGGTTATGTGTGGGTACATCACTGAAAGCACTCGGACCATCTTTCGATCTGAATCCGCAAAATATTACATCTTTATCCAAATGAGCCGAGAGATGTGGGATTTTGACGAGGACGGGATGCTGTTTTTCGAGAAAGCAACGCACAACTTCCTCCCTGATCTGTTTACTCGCTGGAAAGAGCTTGGAACCAATCATGTGGCATCCATCGTCATGTTTACTCGTGTCTTTTACGAATATAGCGATGAGTTAGCCAAAGATGGAGCATTATGCCAAGCAAACGAAAACCAATGGTACAAGGATTACTATAAGGTAGTCGCAGATTGGGAAACACGAAGCGATTGGAGTACTGCCATTATTCACCTTAAGAAGGAATTTATTTCGTTTCGTAAAGATATCCTGGAACTTCGCGTGGATAAGTCCATTCATCTGAGTGGAGAAAACACCATGGCCCATGAGGGGAATGTCCTCGAGGCCATCAACCTTGCTTTGAATGCATTTGATAAGCACTATGTTGATAGAGACCTCCTTCGTACAGGGCTCTCCATTGTGGTGATCACCCCTGGGACTGGTATCTTCGAAGTTGACAAGAAACTGCTCAGAATCACTACCGAGCGCATGATCGACAATGGCATTGGCTTGGACCTTGTATGCCTGTCCAAATATCCCCTCTACACGGTTCCCATTTTTAAGTTTTATTCAAGTGAAGTTTCGAAATTCGTGGACTCGGCAAAAGCCATCTCGGAGCAGAAACCAGAGAAAAAGTTCCTTTCCGCCGATCAGGCTGGCTACGGGAAGCCCAAATTTCCCGACAAGCCGATCTCCGACAACCCCGAGAAACTGGATACTTGGGACCCGCTGTATTATGACGACCCCGATCCCAATAGCCCGATGGAGTCCTACTATGCCATGCCGCATTGGATCGACTGCAGTTTCTACAGTGTCAATGATGAGAGTCGTCAGAAGTCGGGAAAATTCATTCCTAGATGCAAGATGTATAGCTTGCAAATGATGGGAGTCATGGAACACGAGATGGCGCCCATTTCCATCGAGTACCTGGACGACAAATACATAATACCTCAGAAGGGCGAGTCTGGCATAGAAGAGAGCACCACCAGAACATCGTACGCATTTGATAAGTATGACGAGGAAATCTTCCATAGTGATTCACGCAAAACCCTCAAATTAAGACAAACACTTCGAGCACGAAGCCTTCGAGAAACCATCTCCGAAAACTCCGGAGATGCCATTTCCCAAGGGAACCTACGAGCCAATACCACCACCGACACGACGGCTTTCCCGCGCAGAAGCTTTGAAGACTACACATACGTGAATGGCCACGACTCAAACTCAGTTACGGCTGAGCCTTTCGGAAGCCTTCCCAAAAACATGCTATCTAGCAGCTTTGCCGCAGCTAATATATATACCTCTCGTCGCCATCAGCTTCAACCTGTATCCCATTCTGAAGAGAAACCGTATGGAGTCGAGTCCATTTTAACCAGCAAAAATCATGCAGGGTCCACCCAGACAGGCTCTAAGGATCAATCAGAAATAGCGTCCATCCGGTTCTTGACCAACCCTCGCGAGAACAGCAATGCCAACCATTGGAATGAGGTGCTGGACATTCCCGTACACAATGGAGATGACGAGGCCTCTCCTCAGATTAGCAGCAGCACGGTCAAACCAATCATGATCAACAACTGCAAGCCCAGAAAAGATTTCAAAAGGACGTTCCTTGATCCATCCTCGTACCAGAGCATAGCGGATTCCCTCATGGGCTCGCTGGCTAGCGATGTAATCCGCTATTCTACCAAGCAATCATCCCCGGGCAAGGGATTCACCTCTCGACAAGTGATTCGCCAAAGTTTGATCAAACCTTGCAACCCGACAAAGAACGTCATTAAGATTAGTAGTCATCTGCGTAGATGGTATCACATTTTCCCCAAGCCAGTGCCCATCGATTGCACCAAGTGGACCTCGCTTTGTACACCAGCCTGCCTCCCCCTTACCACTGATTATTTTCCCACCACCGATGAACTTGCTGATTTCTACCAAGAATATACGTACACCGTCTCCCCCAACGAGGAAATCAGCGCCTTCTCTTATCAGGACACACCAATATCCGACCAAAGCATCACCGAGCGACTTTTACTTGATATGATCTCGCAGAGGCTTGCTCAAGGATTTCAGCTGATCGTGTCTGGCACCGTGGAAAATCCGCAGAAACACTCGGAGCACCTCTCATTCTCTCCGGCCGAAACCAGCAATGTCACATCCGCGCTGAGCCGGAGCTTTAATAATGAACAAGAAGGAGGGAAGATCGGCACGAATAGGTTGTCGGCCACCACACCATACTATCTCAGCATGGGCCACCATGTTCATAAACTATGGTATGACAATACTGGGCAGAATGTGGAGGTCAAGAGATATGTTAGGAGGCTTGCATACACCATGAAACCGATTTCGTATTCATGTGTGGTTTGGCCGAAATTCATGGATAGCTATCAACCTCGACAAGTATCGTTCCACTATCCAGTTCTATCCCAATACAATTGGAACTATCTGGATCATCTAATCTCTGGGTATCAGGACGAGATGACCGACTCGCTTCGCTTTTGGCGAGCAAGATTTGCTCTGATTCCCATGGAAATCGTTCCCTCTAACCATTTGACTAACCCTTCGAATGAGAACCTTGACGAGGAAGAGCTTCGATTAGCCGGGTTTTTCAAGTTCCAAGAGCTGCTTTGGAAGGTCCGATGGGATCCTAATCAGGAGAAAGGGGAAATGCGTAACAACAGCAGTAGAAAGCAGCCAAGCAACAAGCTGGATATCAAGTTCACAACGTGCAACATCTCTACTTTTGTTGCAAATCACCCGTGGTCCTGGGGAGACAGTGGCGAGGTTGCTACAAACTCCATCGGCTCGAGAAAGGGCTCCGGCTACCTCTCCAACAACGAGAAGTTGGCCACCAAGGAAGTAAAACTCTCCACCATCGCTACAGCAATGCAAAATCCAATTACTGGTGTTAAATTGCAGGATAGGAGGTGGCATTTCAGGCTGTTCGAAGGAGTGTTTGTCGGGAACGAATTTATTGACTGGCTGATCAGGGAGTTCACTGATCTGGATACAAGAGAGGAAGCTTTAGAATATGGAAACGGCCTTATGAGCCAAGGGCTATTCGTGCATGTCAACAAAAAGCATCGCTTGCTTGATGGGCATTACTTCTACCAGCTTGATCCAGAATTCGCAACCGCTAGGGTCACCAAAAGCTGGGGCGTTTTTCGCAACTCCAAGAACAATGCGGAGGCGACGTCGAAGTCTGACGACCAGACGACACTCTCTGAAAAAAAGCCCTCTAAAATCGAGCTAAGCCGAAGCATCACTATCGACCTAGACAACTCTAAGCGCAGTGATCGTCCCGAACGAGCTATTCTACACTACGACATGGTGCATAATCCGAAATTATGCTACCATTTCCAGCTCAACTGGCTTGACTGTACTGCTCGTATGATTGAAGATCTCTTACAATCCTGGTCACGAACTGCGGACAAATGCGGATTAAAATTGGTTGAAGTGCCGGTTCAACAGGCCAGAATGGACCCCAGCGATAATCCATTCCAGGCACCAGTTGCTATCGGAATCTCGATACCACCACCCTCACTGAGTATCCTGCAAGAGAAAGCTGGAAGCCTGATCAACATTCCTTATCTCTACTTCGAAACGGAGCTTGTCAAATTCCATGGATTTGTACTTGACTTGGAAGCCGATGAATTTTTCCCTAGGGGAATAGAAACCACTCATTCCTACTACAAGACACCGGTTCGATATTCCCAGTATATCCATCGATCCGGAGTAGCTATCATACAGATCTGTGACCCTGGCGAAGGTTTCCTGTGGGTCAACAATCGGCTGTTTACATCGCACAGCAATAGCGGGTCCCAAAACAAAAACATGTCCAATCAATTGCCCAACCCAGACATGCTGCGTCTACAGTTCCAAAGATTCTGTCAGGATGAAACTCAGTTGGATGCATTCTGGAAGGAGACGATAGAAAAATTCTCGGTGGAGACCATAGTGGAAAACTATGGTAGTGATATTCAAATATCTCCATATCAATCACCTATCGAAAAAGACGCAGATTAGTGAAAATCATAAATAGCCAAGATATCAAAGAACACTTGTACAGCAGCACATCAACAACCTGAATGAGCATCAATGATGCACAATAAATTACATCATTTTATAGCCTGAGTACAACAGGGTTAGACTGTTTATCCATGAAGGATCATCGTCCCAAAAGTAAATGTCTCAATAGCCTGGAATGGATTCGATATTGTTTACCCAATATGGCCCTTAAAACCACTCGACTTTCCGCTAAAATGGTGACCTGAATTTTACCCCCAAGATAGTAACGAAATGGTGAAATAAACCCAGTGGTCAACCAAAAAGCAGGTTTATCTGTAACCTCGATACATGTCAGCCAGCCCAGCTCATGGTATTAGAGGCAACCTGCCTAAATATAGGCATATTATGAGGATTTCAATTAAATTAACTTGAATACGTCGCTTGCTTTTTTTAGATATATATAGATAGTTTGGATTTCGTAACACGTATTGAATATTAACAGCATCCAATGAAATCATTACTCTAAAGACTGATGATTCCTTTGATAAATAATCAAACACCTTATTAAGTAAAAACCTTTTTTCTAAACAGAGAGCCAATGATCGGGCTCAACGGGTCGTGTACAAAACCGCGTCTTGCGCTGCGCATCTGACGCGGAAAACTCATATATAAGGCAGTGTCACTGGGGGGGGGGAGGCATCATTTACATCAACTCCCCTTCTAATTAAAATGGCTCGTACCAAACAAACTGCACGTAAATCTACTGGTGGCAAAGCCCCTCGTAAGCAACTTGCCACAAAAGCCGCACGTAAGTCAGCCCCAGCCACAGGGGGCGTCAAGAAGCCTCATCGCTATAGACCCGGTACTGTAGCCCTCCGTGAAATTCGCCGCTACCAGAAGTCTACCGAACTGTTGATTCGTAAGCTTCCCTTCCAAAGACTTGTTCGTGAGATTGCTCAAGATTTCAAAACCGATTTACGTTTCCAATCCTCCGCCATTGGAGCTCTTCAAGAAGCATCAGAAGCATATCTGGTCTCTCTTTTCGAAGATACCAACCTGGCGGCTATTCATGCCAAACGTGTTACTATTCAACCAAAGGATATTCAGCTAGCCCGTAGATTACGCGGTGAACGTTCCTAAACCAACATTCAATACCGATCCAAATAATTTTTGTAAATAGATATTTATGTTGGTCAAATAAAGTAACAAGAATGTATTAAATTAGTCAGTCGTATGTTATTGGACTGGTCTAACTTGTCAATCCCCCTTCTATTAAAGGGTGATCATACCCCTTTTTTCGAAACTATTTAGTTATTTGGCAAGTTGTAAGGGTTGGTGTATTCTTGTTCAGTCCATAGACTCTCAATGCGTAGTGGCAAGTTGACGGTAACTCTTGGTATATTGGTCATAAGATGTTCTCGCTTATGAGTTCAGGTTGTTGAGCATTTTTTATACAGGCTCCGGTCGTCATATCAAAGATATGGACGTTATTGGAGGTAGTTGGTACTACGCATTCACACCAAACTTGCTAGTGTTACTTACTCATAGAAAGGCTCTAGTGATCCTTATGTTGTATTTAGTGTTGACCGCCAAGAAACAAAACGCTCGCGCACACAGAATAATAGTTCAGCACCCAACTGGGATGAAGCGTTTGCTTTGTACGTTCACGTTGTTACTACGTTACTAGTGAGTTTTCTAACGCCCAGCTAGTGATATAACAGATGACGCTCAATATTTATACATAGAATGTTACGATGAAGACACTTTTAAACCGGATGACTTAATTGGTATAGTTTTCAAGAAGTTCACCACCTGGAGGCCCCCATTAACAATGTTGCTTTTATACAGGAGCAGCGAAAATAGACCTATATAAAGTTATCCAAGAGAACACACTTTCTGACTGGTTCAAAATACTTACTACCGATGGAGCCCTTGCTGGCGAAGTTCATCTATGCTTAACTGTAGAATTTTTGGTAGGCAAAATACGCTACTTCGGTTACCAATCTATGTATTGAATGTTGTGTTAGAATAAGGCGCCAATGCCAATGAATCCAGATGGAGAAATCAGCGCGTTTGGATGGAGACCATTTCAACCAGCTACCAGCTTTTGATAAGTGATCTATAATCTAGACTCTTATTAAAACATAAGCATCGACAGTATATTTATTCTTTCGTCAACGGCCTCTTCAAGTATAGGCTATCTCTTGCATTTATTCTGGTACTACAGCTTCTATATCACACTAATATTTCGGCAATAATTCCTGGCCTGGCAATAAATGGCCCTGTGTCACAGTCGTTTATGTCCCAGCGGAATACATACCAAAAGAGTTTATATCATTATCAAGTATTTACAGTCAACTATAACAAAGCTAAACCAACACGAAAGGATAACCAAAGGGATGAGGGTGGATATATCGTTAGACGGCATGGTCAGCGGAGATTATCCAGAGCTTTTTTGAACACAGTCCCTTTCCCATAATGTACAGATCTCCAGATGCCTCCAGTATTGATCAACACAATAGATATTGTGTAAATCCAATTCGTATAGAACGAACACAGCTTTCCAATCAAATAGACCATCATAGGAATATAATACAGAAGATGAAGAAGTATATATGTAAATATTCGCTGGGTTGCCCTATCCAACGTTCCAGGGATCTCGAGTTTCTCCGTAAATTCGCTTAGGTTATCAGTAGAGTTGGTACTAGTGCTATCGCTCTCCGAGCCTGTCCCGCTTAGAGCTCCAGCAGCATGTGTATATTCTTTAGATTTCTCAATGAGCTGAAGCATTCTTTCCGTAATTACGTTCAATCTGTTCATCACCATTAGATAGCTGCTGGTGATGAGCAAAAGTGAAATATATATGATAAGCAAAAAGTATGTGATGCTCAATCTCTCCCCGGAGTTTTGCTTGTCGTTAATGAAGCACCTTCAAACAGAATGTCAATCAGGCTGGATTGATAAAAGGATCTATATGAATTCCATTACCAATACGTGTCCTCACCAAAGCCGTCTAGTAGCTCACTGACAGTGGTGATCAAGGTTACTAAACAGATGCATCCAAATAGTAATTTCCAGTCGAATTTTCCGAAATCAATCTTATGGTTTCTACAAACTTTCAAGTAGGTAGAAAAGGCGATGGCACCCACCAAAAGAATATCCAGTAGCAACAACGAGTAGCTCAGGAGTGCCAAAACGTTACAGAGTGTGCTATCGAGCGGCTTACCATGGAAGCTTGAGTACCCTAAATTGATGACACTCAAAGCCCCAAAGCCCAGACCAATACAAGCGCTATGATATGGAAATCTCAGGATCGGATTAGTCAATGTGGCGGAGGATCTATAGTTTGCCCAGGATACCCAGATAACATATGAGCTTCCAAACACATTCAGCAGTGAACTGGAAATCCCGCTGATGAGTACAAGAATGCTGCCTACACGATCTGTGGAATAGAAGTCAGCTTGCTGCGCCTCCTTTTGCTCCACTAGCTGACTATGGACACCTGGGAAAGTGGACAGAGCCCAAAGAAATAAGAAAAGATGCGACGTATACCTAGGATTTGTCGTATTGAACGAGGCACGCATTCCTTCAAGCTTCAGATTTCTTTCAACCCCAAGGTTAATTGAAGGGTGGAAAGGGGGGAAAGCAGGTTGGATCTACATGGACTCATAATACGCTCCGTTGCATTTATAGGATGTAACAGAGATGAAACGATCATACAACTCTCCTAGCAAATGGGCTTACAGCCTAACAAGTTTCATCAACTCCGATCAACAGATTGGCGCTGTCAGGGTAGAATACTTCCAATCTGCCAACTCGAAATACCTGGCACGCATGGCATGAAAAATGGAGAGGCCTATCAATCAATCCAGTGACACACATCTCCAAGATTTGGCACCTCGTTAGGCGCACGGGATTTGGGTAAAGGTCCCGAGCGTTAGTAAACACTTCGGAAACTCATGAGGATCCAGACGTCATGGCGCTACTTCCCTACCACTCTGGTTACATATACCTGCTGAATATGCGAAATGCTTGAGGTGCTGGTAGCTCAATGATATCCCAAACCATCATGACAGTACCTAGTTTGTTCTGTATTGCCCAGTCCCAAGTAGGTGCCCGAAATTCATACACAAAACCCCGAATGAGCATTTAGAAAAAGATGACACGGTGGAGCGATTCTCCAGATTATGGTACTGGCCAGAACACAAGAGTCAGGCTCGTTCAAGTGGAAATTCAGAAATCAGGTAAGACAGGCCCCCAGAGCTTTCGACATCTCTGGACCGATACTAGCTCGTCCCAAGGTTTAGGATGAGTTGTGTATGGGTTCCTATGGCAATAATTGGCTACTTACCACAATAGCTGGAGATTGGTTGCTGAGCGTGTATTCTAGTCTATGGTGTAAGATAACTATCGGGCTCATCCATGGCGATGATTCAGAGGTCAATTAATCGTGGGAATGCCAATGCATAATTATGGATTCCTAGGAGCATTGATCGCGGTAGAGCAGGTCTAGTGCGTTGAGCATAGTAATTACCACATAAAAGGCAAATCTCCACAAAATACAATTCGGTCCATTCTCAATGACAGCACAGGCGAAGCCCCCCAATTGGAATCGATACTGGTGTATGGGATACACGTGAGAGGTGTTACCTATATGGGCGAATCAGGTTTATTTGTGAACTGGATAAAGGCAGCAGAGGTCTGATATTACGCATTGCGTCAGGCGATGGAAGTAATATAAAGTTCAAGGCTGCCATTACGAAGACTTCACTCATTGCATTAGCTCTTCTTTCAACCATCAGCCATGCCACAGGATCTTGTACCTGTCACTCAATCACTTGGCGATATTTACGCTGAAGCACAATGCGATGAGCAGAGGTAGGTTGCTTCGATTGCTCAGTAAATTGGTATCACTTGTATCACGGACCTAATGACTACACACCATAGAAAGCGCTACCAGCACCTAATCGAACGATTCGAGTCCATCTACGGTGCCAAACCCGACTTCATTGCTCGCTCACCAGGACGAGTAAATATCATTGGTGAGCATATTGACTATGCAGGATTTCCCGTCTTCCCAATGGCTGTAGATCGTGATTGTTTAATCGCAGTATCTGCAAGCACGTCCGACACTAAAGTGCGCATCTGCAACATCGACGAAGAGAAATATCCCGCACGTGAGTTTGACTATAGCAAAGAATGCATTGTAGAGATTGATGCCTCGATCCACGAATGGACCAACTACTTCAAGTCCGGTTACAAAGGGATGCTGGAGAGACTTGAATTGGATAAGGACCCAGTTGGTATGAACTGTTTAATGGATGGCTCGGTACCCAGCGGAGGGGGAATCTCGAGTTCTGCTGCCTTTGTTTGTACCGCAGCCATGGCCACCATGAAGGCAAACAAGAAAAGCCTTGGAAAGTCAGATATCGTTCAAATTGCCATTGAATCAGAACGGTACGTTGGAGTAAACAGCGGTGGAATGGATCAGACAGCTTCAGTAATGTCACAAGCGGGTTCTGCCACATTCATTGAATTTGAACCAGAGTTCAGAACTATTCCAGTCAAGTTCCCTTCAACCCAACCGGCTGTCTCTTTTGTTGTGGCAAACACGATGGTGACCGCAGATAAAGTGGTATCTGCGCCTTACTGTTACAATTTAAGAGTGGTGGAAACCAGCGTTGGGGCCATGTTGCTGGCCAAAGAATTGGGTCTTTTGGATAAACGCCCACAAACATTCAAACAGGTGATGGACATCTATTTCGCCGGACAGGACGAGCCAAAATTTGCTTCTGAGACTGAACAATGGATTCATCGCCTCAATAAGATGCTTTGCTTAGTGGAGAAACACATTGTTAAACGTGAGGGGTACACCGAATTGGAAATGTCTGAAGCAGTTGGACTCCCTGCAGACGAATTCGCTTCAAGATTTTTATCCAAATTCCCCGTTTCTGCCGAGCTATTCCAACTGTACACTCGAGCCATACACGTCTTCAGTGAATCCTTGAGGGTTGTAAGATTTCGCGATATATGTGAATCCACAAGGTCAACAGCGTCAAACGCCGAAGAAATTTTCACCAGGCTAGGCGATTTGATGAACCAAAGCCAGAAATCATGTCGGGAAAACTTCAATTGCTCTTGCTTAGAGCTTGATGAGCTGACAGAAATTAGTCGTGCAGCTGGAGCATATGGCTCTCGCTTGACTGGGGCGGGTTGGGGTGGTTGCACCGTCTCATTGGTACCTGAAGATAAGGTTGAATCATTTATTAGCAGAGTTAGTGAGGATTATTTCCGAAAGAAACAGCCAGGTATTACAGCAGAGCAACTTTCTAATGTAATATTTGCTTCTCGACCTTCAAGTGGCGCATATTTTTACACCTTTTGAGAATGGGATACACTTTAAATAAATGTGATATCCAAGTTACTATCCATGATTAGCAGGAGGCAAAGTCAACACATTTGTGAAATCTTATTCCTAACTACTAATTGAAAAAACACTACAAAAATCTAGGGTTAGGGGGGGGGTGACAATCACCAACAGGTGAAATCTTTGTTTCAATAACTCCAAATAAAGAAGCCAATTACTAGATGGGCAGCTTTTCTACAAGCAAATAAGTGAAGGGTCATTTTGTGAAAACTTACAAGAAAGATCACTAAGCTAAAGAGGAGTTAAAATGGAGTCTAGTAGTACTGGAGGGGTACCTGAAGAAAGAAGTGGCTTATCAACAATTGCAACCAAGTTATTTAGGTATGGATAGGAGGAAAGCAAGAATGGAGTATAGTAGCTGAGGTAGCTACTCTATAAAGTGGAGGTATATGTAGTGTTGGCAATCACTGGGTCTTTTGAGTCTGGAGATGATGGCTTGCCAGACTTCTTACAGCCTCTTGGATATTAGCCCACTCTTCATCATTGCACTCAATGGCTTCAAAGATCTTCAATGTCTTTTGATTTTAGGCTTTGGTATATATATCAGTCTCTCCCTCCCATAATGTGATAAGTTTTTCTGTGAGCTTTGTCATTGACCACTATTGTTGTGCTACAAAGACTGTATAGTGTTCCTCTGCTTTTGCAGTCAGAAATGGCACAACTCTGGTCTGTGACATTAAGCAATTTGAGTTCCTTGTTGGAAGCAAAGATACTGCATCCTTTACCTGGGATATTGATTGCTCTACATGCATTATCTGCTCAGCCTGTCTCTGGACTGTTTCCTGATTTCTCTGGGCAATTGCATATGTACAATTTATTGTAAGAGTTTTGGAGATATTGGAAGTGATTGGGAGGCCAAGTAGATTATGTGATTTTCACTTAAGGATTTATTGAATGTAAAAGTAGTATTTATACTTTACATGGTCTTGGCATAGCAAACACAAAAAATAGGTTAAGAAAGTTCCCAAGAGCATGTGTGCAAAGCTTGAGGCTGTTTGGACAACTTATCTAATTTTCATGCTCTGGGTAAATATTCTAAGTAAATCCCAACAAGGAATTTGGTCAGTATTCTCTAGGATTTGAAGGTAATGATCTAAGTGACTAAGTTAGGTGAATATTTAGGTAGAATTACAAATTTTTACAACACAATTAGCCAGTACACCTAATTGCCTCATTAATGCTTTGGTATGAGCTGACAACATACATGGTTATCCTTATGAAAAATAACTAGGTCCTATGGGCAAATCCAATCCAAATCATCCTTCAGGATCTCACAAAGTGGCCATGGTAATGCCAGCAGCATAGAGTTATTGACCATATTCCCAATCTTATGATGTGATTGTGTTGGTAGTTTGCTGATTTTATTGTCATGTAAAGCAATACACTTGATGGTGCTTTTGTTGTAAGAGTCTTGGAGAAATTGGCAGTGGTTGGGAGAGCTAGTAGATTAAGTGGTTTTCACTTAATGATATATTGAGTGTAAAAGTAGTGTTTATACTTTTACATGGTCTTGGCATAAAAAACATGTAGAATGTTTTAAGAGACTTTGAAATATTGGAAGTGATTGGGAGCACAAGTAGATTATGTAGTTTTCACTTAGTGATTTATTGAATGTAAAAGTGGTATCTATACTCTTACATGGACATGCCATAGCAAGCACACTGAATAGGCTTAGGGAGGCCTCCAGAATATGTGCGCAAAGCTTGTGGCTGTTTGGACAACTTATCTAATTTTCATGTATTGGGTGTTGTAAGAGTCTTGGAGATATTGGAAGTGATTGGGAGGACAAGTAGATTATGTGGTTTTCACTTAATGATTAATTGAATGTAAAAGTAGTATTTATACTTTTACCTAGTCTTGGCATTACAAACACGTAGAATAGGTTAAGGAAGGTCCCAAGAGCATGTGTGCAAAGTTTGGGGCTGTTTGGACAACTTTGAGAATTTTCATGTTCTGGGTACCAGGTATTTTGGTGAAAATATTCTAAGTAAATCCCAACAAGGAATTTGGTCAGTATTCTCTAGGATTTGAGGGTACTGATCTAAGTGACTAAGCTAGGTGAATATTCAGGTGGAAATACAAATTTTTACATCACTCCCACTCAGCTAAATGTTCATACTGACTAGTCCTAATTTTGACCTAAGATATTCAAACTTGTCTCTAGCTAATGGTTTGGTAAATATGTCTGCAATCATTTCATCTGTAGGACAGTAAACTAAGCTAACTAAGTTATTCTCTATAGCTTCATGTATGAAATGATGTCTAATATCTATGTGCTTGGTTCTAGCATGAAAAGTTGGATTTCTACCTAATTGTATACATCCTTGATTATCTTGAAATAAAGTAATAGGCGTTTTTTGACATAGGCCTAAATCTGTAAACAGCTTTCTTAACCACATTGCTTCTTTTGTAGCTTCACAGGCTGCCATATACTCTGCCTCTGTGGTGGAAAGTGCTATGGTTGGTTGCTTTCTTGAATTCCATGAAATTGCTCCTTTACAGTAAAGAAAGGTGTATCCTGTGGTGGATCTTCTGTCTTCTAAATTTTGTCCCCAATCAGCATCAGAGTATCCCACAAGATCTTGTTCTGAGTCCTTATAAGTGCATCTTAAGCAAATATCAGCAGTTCCTTTTAGGTATCTAAAAATCCGCTTAACTGCTGCAATATGATCAGATCCATAGTTCTGATTATGTTGGCTGACAACTCTCACTGAATATGAGATATCTGGATGTGTTCCAAGCATGATATACATCAGACTGCTAACCATTGATTGATAAGGAAAGTCAGGGCTTTCAGATGACACCAAGCTCTCTTGATTTGGTTGTGTTTTGACCAAGTTAAGGTTTGTCTCCATTGGGGTAGCTGCCGGTTTACAGTCTTCCATTTGGTACTTCTTTGGTATATCTTGAATATACTTGGATTGGCTTAGGGTGATAGTCTGGGTACTTCTGTTTATGGAGAACTTAATCTCTAAGTAGTAACTAAGTTCTCCTAAATCAGACATCTTGAACTCCTTAGATAGGCTGGATTTAGTTTCTTCCAATGTGTCTAGGTTATTGGCGGCTATAATAAGATCATCCACATATAGAGCTAATAGAACTGGATTTGCTCTATCTGGCTTATAGTATATACTATAGTCTGCATTACTTCTTTTGAGACTCAAGGATTCCAAATAAGAATCTATCTTGCAATTCCAGGCTCTTGGTGATTGTTTGAGACCATATAGTGACTTTTTAAGCTTGCAGACCAAATGGGGGTTATCTTGGTCAACAAACCCATCAGGCTGGCCCATATACACGTCCTCATCAAGTTCTCTAGTCAAAAATGCAGTTTTTACATCCATTTGATGAATAAAAAACTTATATTTGGCTGCAATAGCCAATATTAATCTGATGGAATTAAACTTGGCTACCGGTGCAAAGGTCTCAGTATAGTCAAGTCCTTTTGTTTGAGAGTATCCTTTGGCTACAAGTCTTGCTTTGTATCTTTCAATTGTACCATCAGCCTTGTATTTTGTCTTGAAGACCCATCTGCATCCAATTGATTTTTGGTTGATTGGTAATTTGACTAAGTCCCAAGTTTGATTTTCCATCAGTGCCTTATATTCCTCAGTCATTGCAGATCTTCAAAACTTTGTGTGAGGGCTATTTAGGGCCTATTTTACAGTCTGGGGCTCATCAATATGGACTGAATAGGCATAGGCTAAGTTTGTACCCTCATTGATATAGTAATTTGGGCTATTTCTTCTCTGATTTGATCTCCGGGCATTTGATACTGGAATGATCACTTCTGGGATATTCCTGGGCACTGATTCTGGCTGAACCATGGTTGTAGTCTCCTCTGGAGTGAAAAATTTTTCATTGTTTTGCTCTGATTCAATCCTGACAATTGGTGGACTTGAGATCAAATTTTTGTCATCATCTGATGTCATTTTTGTGAAAATTTTGAGTTTTGATCAAACAACACATCCCTGGACTTGATCAGCTTCTTTGCTTTGGTATTGTAGAGTCTGTATGCCTTACTCTCATTGCAGTAGCCCAAAAGTATGCATTTTACACTTTTTAGCTCAAATTTTGACTGATTTCCGACCAGTTTTTTGGCATATGCTGTGCACCCAAATATTCTTAGATGTTCTGCACTTGGTCTGTATCCATACCATGCTTCAAATGGAGTAGAATCACAAAGTATTCTGTTATAACTCCTATTTTTAAGATATACAGCAGTGGCAACTGATTCCACCCAAAAATCATAGGATAATTTTTGATCATGGATCATAGATCTTGCCATATCAATTATTGATCTGTTAGCTTGTTCTGCTACTCCATTTTGCTGTGGGGAGTATGGTACAGTAGTCTCTTGCTTTATCCCATAAATTTTGCAGAAGTGGATGAAGAGTTTTGAGGTATATTCTCCACCATTGTCAGAGCGTATTTTCTTGATTTTTTCACCAGTTTCTCTCTCCACCATGGCTTTAAACTCCCTGAGCTTAGACAGAGCTTCTTCCTTTCTCTCCATGAAGTAGACCAATGTGTATCTTGTTAAATCATCAATAAAAGTGATTAAATACTTCATCCCACCTAAGGATAAATTTTGCATAGGTCCACACAGATCTGAGTGAATTAGATCTTATCTTTTATTAGTTTTGATTAACCCAGAGCTCTTGAACGGTTGTCTGGCTTGTTTCCCATATATGCAGGCTTCACAGTGCTCCAAATTAGCTGGGGGATCAATTTTCACTCCAGAAATTAGCTGATCTTTGATCATTTTGCGCAAATAATCAAAATTGATGTGCCCAAATCTCCTGTGCCAAAGCATTAATGTTTCTTCATTTAAGTTACTTATATTGGCTTCCAGATATGATGGAATATAAGTTGGCTTGTATAGATTCTGATCTCTGATGCCCAAAGCAATATGGGCACCATTTTGATCAGTGATCCTGCATCCAGAATTGTCAAAACTGAAACTGAGTCCTTCTGCTGTGGTCTTGCTTACAGAGAGCAGGTTCTTGGCTATTTCTGGTATATAGAGTACTTCTTTAAAGGTCAGTGTATGGCTTCCTTCACTGCTTCTAGGGTTTACTTGGATAGTTCCTTCTGCCACTGCATCCAGTGTTATATTGTCACCAATGAAAACCTTCTTAATTGGAATTTCTTGATATTGGGTAAAAAGTTCTTTTTGGTGTGTAAAGTGTTGAGAAGCTCCAGAGTCAATATACCACATCTGAGAATCCTTGTTTGTGGTCATATTTAGTGTAGATATGAATAGTCTATCTTCAGTTGTTGCAGCATTTCCATATTCAGGCTTCTTTTGCTGATAATCTCTCTTTTGAGACACCGGTCTGATGTGTGTCCTTTCCTTTTGCAGTAGTTGCAAAATAGGTTGCTGTTGCCTTTGTAAGGTCTGGGGTACCTCCTTTGTTGGTTATCATTGCTGATTAAAGCATTTTCTTCTTCCTTCTTATTGGCGCTTGATTTTCTTAATTCTTCATCCAGGAGCCTTCCATATACATAATTTAACGTCAAATCTTCAGTTCTGGACTCTGGGGCTGATACAAGGCCCTGAAACTCGTCTGTAAGGCTATTCAGGATGGTAACTATCACATCCTCATCAGTAGTTGGTATGCCCACAGATTCCATCTCATCTACCAGCAGGGTAGGGGGGGAGACAGTCACCAACAGGTGAAATCTTTATTTCAGTTGAAACAAAGAAGCCAGCACTACTGTTGTAGCTTTGATACAAGAGTGTGTAGCTGAGGGGAATTTGTAGGTAAGTTAACAAGAAGTGATGATAGTTCTTCAGTGCTCAAGACACTGTTCAGTGGGAAGGGGGGTAGCAAGAGAGGTAAGAATGACTTGTGAACAACATTAATGAGGGGAATGTGATAAGGATTGATATTCATCATAAAGGGAGTGTGCTGCTGCAGATATTGCTGCCAAAGGTCTGTCAAGTACTTCAGATGGGCCAGCTTGGGTTTTTCTGACTGCAGAATATAGTGAGCAAACTTCTTGACTTCAGGATCTCCAAGTATAGTTCTCCAGCAGGAGTCAGGTGTAGTGTGGTGTGTTCTCTTAGGGTTAGGGTTAGGGTTAGGGTTAGGGTTAGGGTTAGGGTTAGGGTTAGGGTTAGGGTTAGGTTAGGGTTAGGGTTAGGGTTAGGGTTAGGGTTAGGGTTAGGGTTAGGGTTAGGGTTAGGGTTAGGGTTAGGGTTAGGGTTAGGGTTAGGGTTAGGGTTAGGGTTAGGGTTAGG